>UELX01000980.1:0-54657 GCA_900480035.1 Eupelmus urozonus
ATTTTTTGGTACCCTAAAACATATCCCAAAGTATCATCAAGATCTGTGACCCGAAGGTCATACACTCTCCTGGTTAGCTCCAATGCAATATCTCTGTTAAATATCAACTTTCCAATAAATCAATAAATTTTACGTATAAGAGAGAGCCTGGCGTTGTCACTTTAATTTCAAAAAAGGACTTATTCAGTTTTCATGAGTAGCAACAATCTTATTTGCTTCTGGGCACTGCATATAGAATTTTGTTATCTTGGTTTAAGCTGAAGTAAATAACTGATATGTAACTTCTCGAAAGTATTACTTAATGTTATTTTTATTGCAGTATTATCAGAACTTCACGAAGCTTGCATAAAAACTTCAAACTACTTACATATAGTGAAAAGAACCATTTTTTTCCAGACTATACTAGGCACTATAATTTCGTAGCTAAAAAAATAGTCTCAAAGAATGCCTTAAATCGAAGTTGCGCTCAAATTTGCCGTCCTCAAAAGCAAGAACGAATCCCCCGGGGCTTTTCACGGTTGAGCTTTAGAAAGCCGCAGCTCGAAAACTACCGCGGCTAAATCAACCGCAATATTTACATAGCGGACTAGAAACCCGATGCGGAATTTGATCTACAAAACGAAAAACCGCTCAACCATCCGCCCTTCAGACTTTCACTTTCTTATCAAAAAGCGACCAGCCCTTTTCCAACCTTAAAAATCAATAATTATTATCGTCTCCAAATCACTGCATCATCCGTCTCGCTTTAAACCCCCCAGCTGAAAAAGCGCGCAGCGGCAAGTGGAGACTCGCCCGTACATCAAGCCGGAGTAGCGCCGACCGGTGGGGCAGAAAGTCACACACAGAAAGCCGTGCGCGCCGAAGACAGAGACGAAGAATCAAAGAAGGCGGAGGGGGAGTCGCTCTCTCCTCTCTTCTCATACTCACTCCACGGCGGGGGCCACAAGCGGAGAGAGCGAGACAGAGAGCGCGCGAGAGAGAGGGGGGGGGAGCTGGGAGCAGAGAGCAGCGGTGGCGGCGGTGCCGCAGAGAGGCACGCGGAGGAGGGAGGCTAGGGGAATAACCGCAACAAGTAGTCGTTTACAGTTATAGTCAGTCCGTATCGGGCGTTCGGTCAGCTGAGACACACGCACGCACGCGTCCGTCGTTCTCAGGCTCTTGTACAGGCGCGCGCTCTTTTACTCTGAACTTGGGCTTAGCATAGCTCTCTTCTCAGCTTATACATATATATATATACGAGTGCGCGAGTCCCTTTGGGGTCTAAAGGGCGTTAAGAAAGCCGCAGTGACTCGCGTGTGAGATCGGTAATTGTACGAGGCGGGGCGCGAGAGTATCGATAGCCTCGATCCTCGAAAATCAGTGAGTTCCAAGAGGAGTATCTTGATCTTGATACACAGTTGTGCGAGAGCAGCGCACCGTTTCCCGGAGCACGAGACAAGAGACGAGGAGAATTTTCCGCTGCTCTCTTAAGCCGAGAGAGAGAGAGAGAGAGCTCTGGCACCGATTTTTTTCGGATATACTACGAGGACGCACGTTATTTTAACGGTATGTGCTGCTACTGCAGAGCAAGCCTTAATATGGCCCCGTGTGTCTGTGTCTGTGTGTGAGTGTGTATTCCCGTGTGTGCTCATAGGAGAAAAGCAAAGGGAATAAGTAATGCGCTCGTATGAAAATTCGGCTGGCTCTCGCGGAAGACATTTTCCCAGGCGAATGCAGCCGCAGCTCGTTTTTCATCGGACGTTTCCCCCGATAAGAGTAGGCCAGCGCGCGCGCGCGCGCTTCGGCGTCAGGAGAGTTTCCAATAGCGGGAAAACGCGGCGGCATATAGGCGAGTTATCGCCTCGGTGGAAATGAGTCTAAGACTGCGGCCGAGCGATGAAATTTCCTTAGTTGAAGATTATGAGACGAGAGTTATGGTATATACGGGAAGAAAGGTTACATAAAAAATTCCGACGATAAGATTTTAACGCGTCGCATTACAAAAGGAGTGTTGGTGCGTAAGTGTATCGCGCAGCTGCGCGATGAGACACTGTAATCTCTTTGACACGGAGTAGACTCGATCGACAAGTGGAGGGAATTATTTGCGTGGCATTTAATGACTTTCGGCTGGATTATTTTTTGCTTTCGTTTTCTTTGACGCGCGTTGAGGAGTGACTGGTTGCTGGGAAATTGAAAATAATTGACAGAGAAAATGTGGGATTTGAAAAATCTGTACAGTCATCGAGTAGGCGTTCTTATTTTCTGCCGATAAAACAATCCTACTGTACTTTTCTGGTAAATATTTTTAAAGTAACGGGCTCTGTTTACTCATTTGAATTTTGTACATGCCACGCTCACGAAGTGTAGCGTATAGGCATCGAATAATTTCCATTTGAGAATTACATAAGTGACAAGCGCAGGCTAAGCTTTGAAGCCTATAATCTGATATATCTCTTTTCTATAAAAACTTTTCTATCTCTCTCTCTCGAGTGTCGACTTTCTCTGGATCTCAATTAAGTATTCCCAAGAACTTTTACTTTTTCGCCTATCAGAAATAATTCTTCAAAATACGACCTCGTAAATTAAAAAAACAAAGCCAGAATTCTGCCCAATCACTCTTCCCAATGACATTCCACTCGAGACTTTTTCAACCTCGAGCGCATCTCTGCGAATCCTAGAATTCCCCGCTTCGTACACAAGAAATACATTTCTAATTCTCGAAAAACGCTCCGCAGCTCTCGCGGTATATATCGATTGTGCATTCCTTAAACCAGCGCGCGTGCACACACACACACAGAGACGTAGAAAAACAGGTAGGCTATACGGCAAAGCCCGCACTTAACATTCGAAATCACTCGCAGGAGAATTCCTCGGCTCGAATTTTTCTCGCCCCGCAAAATCTTTAATTTTAACGGTGCTCGAGCGAATTTCAATGTTCCGCATAGAAATCGCGAAATCGCGGGCTCGCGGCGCTATCCGGCGAAAATTTCACTTCGTGCGTTACAAAACTGTCAGGGCGCACTCGGCCTCTCCGCGCTTATACTTCTCTGTCTGCGCGCTCTGTATATACGTGCATATATACGTGCACAACAAAACTTTCATCGATATCGTGCACCGCTGCGCGCTGTCGCCGCAAAAAATACGCCTACACGATTGAAAATTTTCTGTGGCTTTCGGAGAGCTGGGAATTTTTCTCTGGCTTGTGTCTGTTTATTTTTTAACTTATGAATTTCGTTGAAATGAATTTTGTAGGAGGATTTGTTTCTTCGAGAAGGAAAAAAGGAAAATTATAAGCTGGCTTTTTTGCATATGCATTTGTACAGTGCGCACGATTTCAGCTTCAAGTGGAAGCCATAAATTCGCGCTATCTTTAGTCTTTATTAAGAATTAAATAAAGCGAGAAGTCACGGAAGTAAAAAAAACGCTCGCGCCGTAAATAAACGTCAGCGTTTCGAGACTTGAATAGCCGGAATCCACGTACACAATACCGCGAGCTTTTTAATGCTTTAAAAAAGTCATTTTAAATAATTTCATTTCTCTTTTCTTCTACAGTATTATTGAATTTTTACATTATTTTTTACACCCGGAAAATTAACGTCGGAATGCATCTATTTTTCAAACGAACGATAAGTCGAGTCCTTAGAATAAAGATAATGTGCGTCAAAAATAGTAAAAAAACAAACTGAAGATGGGAAATAGTGTTTTTCCCGGTACAAACAATCGTTAATGATACTTTTCTAAATCAAAGCCAGTAAATTTAGCAGAATTTAGCCGGCAAAGCCGGCAGTTCTTGATACGTGTAATCTCGCTTGTTTGCCTTAAACTTTGACTATAAGCTTTTCGTCGATTCGGCTAAAAACTTATCTACATTTCACTTCTCGGAGAGCAGTGCATATCTAAATATTTTCAAGCCGCCTATCTCTATCTCTCTCTCCTTTTTCGTCACTTTGTCGTTCTCTTTCTCTCTTTAACACAGACACACACACAGAGACAGTCAAGTTTTTTTCGGGCAGCTCACGCTCGGGTCGCAAAGTGTATAGGTATACCGTAGACATTGTTGCGAGAACCGGTTGCCCCTCTCTCTTTGAACGTACACATGTGTGTACCGAGCGTGCACGCACAAGTGAGCGATTAGAAGTCGATATCGGCACTTATCGAACAGTTTATGCAATCCCTCGCCACCGCCGCCGTCGCTTTCCGTTTTCGTTTTATCAATTGAATTTGAAGAAAATCCGACGACTGCCTCGTAACACCACCCGTGCATTTCTTTAAGGACAAGTATAAGCCGAGGTATTATCGGAGCCGTGCTTTAGCTCTTTTTAATTCGGGATTTCGCCTGCTAACCGCAAGACACAGTCTATAGAATCACCCGAGTTTTACCGTTAAGCTCGCACGGGACTGCGAGCGCCGGTGCACGCGCAAGCAGGAAATTCAACGGGGGGAAGACGGAGTGACTGGTCGTTATACTTGGAAAATTCAAGCCTTAATCGAGCTCGCGCGCGCGCGCTGCCCTTGAAACTTTATAGCTTTTAGAGCTGAATTTTCATTTGGCAGGTGGAGTCATTTGAATTTGGTCGGGCGATAATGAGGCCCTTGTTAGCTTCTGATTTGTTATACCGAAGTATGGTTACCGACTGCTGTTGGCCAGCCTGTTTAGACTTTAATTAGCGTTTAGTTGCTTGGAAGAAATTGAACTTGTTAATGATAACGAGCTGCAGAAGATAATGTTTCTTTTAATAAGGAAAAATGTGCTTGTCCAGTGTGATAAAGTTTGTTTTTTTAAGTGGTGAATTAGTTGTTTAAACTTGACGCTCGAAAAAGTTGTCGATACAAAACTTTAGGCTTGACTCATCGGTAATCAGAAATAATGGCTTTCGTGTAAATATTCGGTAATTAATTAACGAAAATTTATATCTAAAATAAATAAACATTACATAATGCCGCAGCCAAAACCCAACTTAAATTCGCGGCGAAAATTGCAATGATGCATTGGATGTAATAACATTAATCCGCACCTTACTCTGACATGCTTTTAATTATTCATTAACCAAACATTACTTTATATTTACTTAAAAATTGTTTTATATCCAGTCCACCGAAGAAAAATCAAAACGGCAACGACGTCAATGGCATAAACATAATCTGCAGCATTCGTCTCGTAAAAGTAGGGCCCCGGCAAATCGAAAGAGTCAGTTCCTCGTAAGAGATTACGCGAATTCACCGCTTTGCTCGGGCCGCGCATAAAAGCCAGGCTGCGACAACGGCCTCTTGGCAAACGGCGCGTATAAAAATCGCGTTTCCATCAGTGAAACGCGAGCGCGCCGTTTCAAACGATCCGCACAAAAGGATTATTATTGGCCGCTGAAAAAAAAAACGAGCGTTAGTCAATGATGAAAAGAAAAAAGAGCGCGAGCGCTAAGGTAAAGTGGGGGAGAAAAAAAGCAAAACACGGAGCATAATGAGCGAAAATAATCACGACCTGTAAAAAGCGCACTCTCGATCGCGCAGCGCTGCGCGCGGCTAAATTATCGAATTCCTCGGCCTCTCGTAATGCCGGTTTGTGCAACCTTCCTCCTCCTTCTCCTCCTCTCCCTCTCCTTCGTTCTTCGTTCCGAGCGAGCGAGAGACCAGAGAGAAGCCGAAATTACGAGCCGTCCTGTGCGCGCGAGGCCGCCCCGAAAGCTGCAGGCCTTCGATATGCGTCTGTGTATATGCTTCTCCGGATGATCGACATTTCTTTCTTTCTTTTTTTCGGTTTCGTGAGTGTGTTGGCTGCTGCCGAGTTGACGGGGAGAATTAAATGGGAAAAATACCGAAATGGAGTTAGGATAAAATCGATAACTATAGTCTCTAAAACCGTTAACACTTACCGATTAAATAGTTGTTTCTACTATGTTTTCTTCCGACATAAATTTGAAATTATTAAAAATTATAGTATATTTAAAATTGAATTAAAAAATGAATATCATCACTAGATATTTTTAAAGAGATTTTGATGTTCCGCTTAATAATTCTTACGACGCATCAAGTTCGTAATTAAGAGAGCTAAAAATATACTTATACTAAATATCGTCGAGGTAAGCATTGTAAATTAAACATATAATGGAGTGACCCGGAGAAAAAATCAAGATTGCACGATTTCAGCTGCTAAAAATAATCTGAGTTCATAACGCCGGGGAAGTTTTTAATTTTGACTCCCGTTTCGCGATTCACGTTTACATAATTCTGCATGATTTCATTATCCACGTTCTGCCTTTTTAGTTTCTCTCTTTTCATTTTTATCGGTTTCTGCCTATCGTATTTTTTTTTCTGTTTCATTAAACTTTACTGTTTCAGATAGTAATTAAAATTTAAAATAAATAATTTTTTCTTAAACGTATCAAGTTTAGCATACTACCAAATAATTTACGATAAATAACTTTTTCAAATTTGTTTTCTTATAAAAGCTATAATTAGTTGAAAATAATTACTCTTCAATAAATCAACCACTTTCTCTTTCCTAACAATACCGAAATTTAAGCTAACTTGGGTGAAAATCAATTAACTTCCTAATAGCGTAGCTTAATGAAGTTTGCACCTATAAATTAAATCTCAAATAAAGATTAAATCTTAAGTATACAGGCGTTAAATATTCATTCTCCGTGCACACTGAAATTTTTCCCAACTTTGTATTCTGTTTTCATTAAAATAACATCGTATTTTCAACAATGCCTTTTTTAAAGACAAAGTTTCGCGTGCTCGTGATAAGAAAGTTATATTGGCTTACATTTTGCACGTTTTTGAAAACATGCGGGATATACGCGATTTCGCCTTTTTCAAAAACATGCGGGCAGGACGGCGCATCGAGGCAAATTGATTTTGCAACTCATCTCAAAACTGATTCTTCGCCGCCTAAAACCGGTGAGACAAAAGTTGTTTCTAGAAACAAGTAAATACTCGACGTGATTTAAGCGAATCATTCCGTTGAGTAGGTCACGCAACACAAAAGAGTGACAAGTGACTTCCGCTATTTAGTATTTGAAATACTTTAGTCCCTTGGTCACTTCGTACAAGCTTATGTCCGTTTGAACTAATTCAAATTAATGTATTCGAATATCGAATTTAAAATTATTCAAATACATATCTTGATAGAGCGAATACAAACTTATTGAGGCCTATGTTAATTCCAATCAGAGTAGAGCTATATTTAATTCTCGCGGGTAAAAAAGAAAACACGAATAACGTCCACTCTAACAACATTCAAATTGAAACCCGGTTCTAACGTAACAATTTTTTCCATATACTTATCTGCGGCAATCAATAGGAAATGTCGGCGTTGAAAAATATTCTATTTTTATCCGTCAACCAGCAATAAACTCGGCCCCCCGTCAACAAACTGGTTATCTTTATAAAAATAGCCGATCGCGCGAGTATTAATTTAAGTAAATCAGGTATTTTTTTCAATCAAGCAACTTTAACGCTTAAAAATCCAACCGATAAAAACCACCAAAACACCGGGATACCAGAAAAAAGCCTACCAACACCGGACGCTAAGCAGATCCCCTTAGCGGAAAAGCCAGCGTAAAGCCGCTCGGAAAAATCGGAACGCGCGCCGGTTGTTGGCCGCTTCGTTACGTCAGGTCGTTCCTTCTCCACCTCTCTCTCTCTCTTTTTCTCTCTTCCAGCGTCTCGAAGGAACTGGCAAAGTCACTCGGTGAATGTCGAGTCTCTTCTAGCTCTCTCTCTCTCTGCCCGTTCGCCGCTGAGCGCGAGTTTTCCGAGAGTTGCTGCAGCCGCGGAGATAGCGGATGCTTGGACTTGCCCCGGAGTGCGTCCTCCTAATAGGTCGCGCGCCGGCCAAGCGACGATGGCTATCTCGCCGGATTCTAGCTCCGAGCGCGAATTCCGGACGTGCAAATATGTACACGATCCGCGAGCTGTTTGCGCGCGGAGCGCTCTGGCCTTTTACCGCACGCGCGAGTGCGATTTTCCAGCAGGCTGACATTGCGAGCCGAGGAATCCGATGGGATCTCGGACGAGCGATCGGAGGAATGTCATTTCGAGCGTGTTTGTTGTTTGTCGCTGGCTGAGACTTGTGTTTCTTTAAATCGCTGCTTTTTTCTTTCTGTTTTTTCTTTTTTTTTTGTTTGTTGGATAGAAATTTTGTGATAGTACTTTTATCGCACTGGTTTTTTTTAATTATTAAGTTCGTGAGGTTGTTGGTTTCGAGTATCGTAAAGTTTCGAATAGTTCCATAATTTTTTAATTAAAAGAGGAATTGTTTCTAGTGTAGTTGAAATAAGTTGATTCTATGTTTGAAATCTATAAGGTTTGCTTTCCGTCGATTTCGAGTCGCTCAGATATTTCTACCTGCAGAATTTCGAATTCCCGATCTCATGTTTGTTAAGGCGGTCGTGATCATAAGGAAGTAATTTTTCGCATTTAGAAAGTCATAATACATATAGCCAGCCAAGTGAGAAATTTTAATGAAGTAACTACATGTTACCGTCAACATTGTAAAATGTATCGAGCATTTTTGCACGACTCTGGAATTCCTGTTTGTCGGATGTTATTGCTTAATATTCGATTTTCATTTCGTTATTATTTTACTTGCTTATTATTATTTTTTGACCGTTTGGAGCGACAATTTTAATCAAGATTTCAACTGAAGGTCAAAATTATTAAGTTTTTGTTATGCAACGCCTCTACAAAGTATTTGAACTCAACGAGCCGTAATAATTTCTTATAATTCAGTAGTACAATTATATTCGGGATAACATATTTGTCAGGCATATTTAAATGTATAAGAGAAACCTCAAAATTGCAATACATAATAAATATCGTTTTATATGTACATGAAATCAGAGTAAATTTTTTTCGAAAACTTTCATACACTTGTACTATGAAAAGTTATTCGGATAATGTTCATGTAATTAAGCTGCATATAAAACTAGTAATGATCGCCCATTTAGCTAAACTCGTAAGAAAAAAAGATCTGAAAAGGCTTAATATGTTTGAGAAATAAATGTTAATGTATGCACCATACTATTTAAAATAGTCTGGGAGTTTAATTTAAGAGCGATTCTTATTAAAATACTTGAAATTTCTTCAAACTTCACATCCTCAATTTTCGCTGCATTCAACTCAGTATCATCCGAAACCTTTTTTTTAAAGTGCCTTTTCATCGTTTGCGTTATTTAAATGAAGACTCAAAACAGTCTACTTATTAAAAAGAATTAAATGCACAGCATTAAAAAACCAGTTCCCCTTTGCTTAATTTCGTTCATGACAGTTATTACGCTTTCTGGACTACAAGTCAGACAGATTTCAGCCAGTCAATTACAAAGTGTATCGAGTTAAGAAATTACTATTTCTCGCTTGGTTTCTTTTAATAGGATGCAAACATTTTTCACTGAGTCAAATTCTAAGATGTGGCAACTCCAATTTTGTTAATGTTGCTAAAGGATTTAATTTTCTATTTTCGAGTAATGTTTAAAAGTAGAATAGTTTCGTGAAATATATTTCTTTTAAGTATTCAAAGCAAATCGCTCGAAAATATTTTTCGAACAATAATTTTGAGAAATCTTTTTCAAATGTTATTCCCATGACAAGATAATTACTATGGTAATTTATATCGAAAAGTTATAATTTGCAAAGAAAATTTCTTGGGATATACATTATAATTTTAAAATGTTCAGTTCTTACTTAGAATTGAAAGATACATTTAACTGAAATAAAAGAAAGGAATATAATTATTAGTATCGATGAGAATCTGTATTACATTGGGTTACAGCAGTGATAAAAAGAGTTTGAAATTTTCTACTATTTTGAATGCATAAATCAAGCATTCAAGTTAGGAGTTTTAAAGTCCGTTATATTAAAAAATTTGGTTATAGTCAATTTTTTATAATCCGAACTAAATTCCATTTTTTATCAAGGTCATATTTAAATATATTTTTGAATTTATTTCTGAATACGTATCAGATTGTCTAATTTTCATCATCACTCACTCACGACTACCATTTTTCTTAAAACGCAAGAGAAGTAGAATAAATCTTCGAATATAAAGCAGAAAAGACATCGGTAATCCAGCCTGGCCATCTCTACCGTCACCACCAAACCCTCCAAGCAAATAAACGAATCTCGAAGCAAACTCTCAAGCTTAACTCTAGCTCGCAAAACGCAAAACGCGCGTCTCTAGCATCGAGCAACGCACAAGGCCCCTCTCGTGCATCGCAACGCAGCGCCGGGAGCAGATATTCGAAAGAGGCCCCTCGCTCGCTCGCTGGCGCGAAAAAGAAAAGAGAGTGATTCAAGACTTTTCGCAATCTCCATTAGCGAAGAATGCCGAGCACGCCGCGCCGACGTTCTTCGCACGAAAATGAAAGTACTCCATTTCTTGCGGGCAGCAAGCAGCAGCAGCGCTGCCGGCAACTCGCGCGCGAGCGCGAGTAAAAAGCGCGAGTATATAGCGAGCGAAAGGCGGAAAAGCCTTCCTCGGCTCGCGCGCTCTCTGTATATACATATATACGCGCTGCATAGGCTCTATATACATGCCACGCACTTGTGTCTGTATATGTGTCTACTTGAGACAGTCGCGACCCAAGCAAAGTTCGCCGGCGCCTACGCTCGCTCGCACGCGACGGATTCTCGCGGCTCCCCCATTCATTGATGAGCATTGAGTCGGCCGCGCAAGCGCAAGCGCGGTAATTAAGATAAATACACGTTGCGTCCCTGACGCTACGTGTGTGAGTATATGCGAGGGTGTGTGTGCGTGTAGGCAGACTCTTTCGCGCGGGTTTCTCTCTATGATTGCTGCCCTCCGGGGGCTCATTGCTTTTTGCGCGTTTCGCGCGCGCATGTCTACATCCTTTGACGTCGTCACGTCATTCGATGCTTCAAGAGCTAAGGCTGGATGGTAACGGGAAGAGCTGGCTTTTTTTTTTTGGAGGATATGAGAAAATTGGAGGAGAAAGTTTTTTGATGCCTGGACTTGAATGATTTTTTATGATTCTCGCTGACTTTTGTTGGAGCGTTCGGATTCATCTTTAAGAATTAATAAAAAAAGGAATAATTACGGTTGTACGTGCATTTAACTTTTTTTTCTACTTGATTGAGAATAATTGAGATCCAAAAACTTTCAAAGTTAAAATATATCACGAAAAATCCTGCCTAAAAGTCCGAAGATTAGCTTAATTAACGTTCCCTTATCGTGTTTATATTTTTTATGCACGATATTACGAGGTATATAATTCAAGATAGGCCACTATCTCCTCGCGCTAGATAAGAACATTCCTAACGACTTGACTTTATTAAATCCCTAGCGAAAATCCTCCAATACAAATAATACACACAGAAAAACCATCTCTCATTACGAAAACCCAAAGCTCAACCCCATCGCTCTCTTTCTGTTCCAGATATACAATTGCGATAGCAATCGGACGATGAGGCGCGCTCTCAGGAATTGATTCAGCGCAGAAATAAGGAAAGTGCCTCTCCGCCGAGCTCGACTAGGTGAACGAACCAGGAAAAACGAACGAGACGAGCCCGCAGTGCAAAGAAGAACGAATAAAGTTGGAGTACGTGTAACGAGGCGCCGATAAGCCGAGCGACACCTACTTTTTTTCAAGTTCAAATCGATATTTGCAGTGTTCCCGGCTTTGTGGATGGATGCTCTCCTGAGATAAGTGCGCGCCAAAAGCCACGTCTCGGGAGACAGCGCGCTACTCGCACAACGCGGCTCTAGGTAATTGCCCCTACATTGCTATACGGCTATTTGTTTTAATTAAAAGCGCTCGAGCGTTTCCTCGCGCGCGGTTTTCCTCCTTTTCTCGCTACTTTGTTATCGCCGCTATTCTTTAAATTCAAAGACGTGCGTTAGTGCTTCCTTTGACTTTGCGTATGTAAGCCTGTGGATGATGAATTTGTCAGGGTTACTCAATAATTGAGATTTTTTTTATCCGACGCCTACGTTTTTATTGCTGTCGTAAAAATGCTGGATTACGCTGGAAGAATATTTTAGTAGGAAAACACTAGTAGGGGAAAAATAGTTCTGTTTATTTAATACTTTGAGAAAATTTGTTGGCAAGCCGATCTTTTAATATAAAATGCACTATCTTGCTGAGTGATAGATGATTATGTTTCTTTATCTGACAAGTGAAGGACTTTTAAAAATGAGGGAAAAAGTCGTTACTTTTTAATTACCCACGCAGTATGTTTTAAGTGGGTCATATTAAGTAATTGTTTATTTTTGTCCTGAAGTACATTCTCGCTTCTTCTGTTTTTTTTTTTTTTTTTTCAAAATATGGTATTTTTCCATCAAACTATTCAACTGTTGTTCATCGCGATCCGAGCGCAAGGCGGTTGCACAGGTGTTCAGCTGGTCTATCACTATAATTTTATATCAAGATAAACTTCCCAGAAAAATAAAATTTTATTCTTTCAATGCTACTGTTTGCCTTCGACAATGCCAAAATAAAATGTAAAAATAATAATAACAAGGTTGCAAAGTGATAAAATTAATTTGCATTCTAATCGATGATTGGTGATATATTTTATCGATTAGGTAATTCCATTTAGCTCAATTAACGTACATACTATAGATAACCGATTGAATTTTTCAGCTTATCAAACTATATCGTTAAACAGAATTAATACTCGCTCGAAGAAAAAAAAATTATTAGAAAATACGTATATGCCTGCTCGCATAAAGGTGTCATATTTGTTAAAACTTGACCTTGACAAAGATAAAAATTTCGTCATTTGTCACACATTTAGTGTGGAAAAAATATTCCACTTTTAAAAGTCTGACTTATAAAAGTATCATTAATTTTATAACATTAGAAATCATCGGTATAAGCTTCTTCAAACTATACAAAAAGATTATAAACATAAATATTTTATAACAGAAATTATTTTTAATATTACTTGATAAATTAACTTTATTATTAGAATTAAAAATTCAGTTTTTGTATAAGTTTCATTTACATTAATGTTATTCTAGTTTATATATAAACTATTTTTAATTTAATTTTGAAAAAATAAACTCTTTAATAATGATTAAAAAAGTTACAAACGATGCCTAACATTTGCACCTGCACAGTTGCACCTTAAATTATAATAAAAATTTTTAAGAAGACAGATAATTGAGAAGAGTCTTTCGAAAAGATCATAAAAGGTATTTAAAAGATGAACTTTAAAATACCTTTCTAAGCTACCGATGCTCACACGCTACACGCGCGCTATTTTCTTTTTATCAAAATACTAAATCAGCTTACACATTTAACCCAATCCTTATCAAACGATAAAAACGTTCAAGTCAATCTTAAAATTTAAAAATCCGATTCGATAAACCTATCAAACAACAAAATGCAACATCAGCAAAACGAAAATCATCGCTCGCCGAATCGAGCACACGCAAACACTTGCGCTCGCTCGCCTTACGCGTGCTCTCTTGCTCAAACTCCAATCCTCCAACCGAAAATCGCCGATCCGGCTAAAAATCGGCAAGAGACGCGCTCCAGATAAAAAAAACAAACGTTTTTCACCAGCAGCACGGCGAAACAAAAGGCCCAGCGAACGAAAGCCTCAGTGACACTCGAAGAGAGACGGAGACGTCATCGACGTAACGCAACCAGCCACGCGCGCGTATATATACACACAGCTACTACGCAAAACAGCGCAAAGTGGCACGTCACGCACGATGGCGCGCGAAAAGCGCCAGCGTTGGAATGCAAATAACAGCGGCGGCAATTTTTTCTTTTTCTTTTTTCGACTGGCCAAATCTCCGGTCTGTGTTGTCTTGTCCATATAGCAGGCGAAATTTCGGCGCAAAAAATTCGGGATATCCCAGCGAGCGAACTTTTCTCTTTTTATATGGGCGCGCGCGAGTGTTTATGGGATTTGGAGAGGCGCGCATTAATGAGGCTTTTGACCGTGAATTTGTTCCGTCGTTAAAAAGTCATCATGATGGATATAGAAATCGCAGCACGTTTGTTTTTTTTTTTTAACTGTTTTACTTTTGTGTGCTATTGAGGGTTTGGGTATATGCAGCTGCGTTAGTTGTCGTTGTCAGACTAGTATGCAGCATATATACTAGCGAATAAATATGGCTGGTATAAAATTTTGTAATAAATGGAAATGATTTTAAAATATTGCTACTTTGGTAGATTTATGCGCATCGAGCATCGTTGATTCTAGCTTGTTAAATAACTTGTAGCCTTTATTATATCTTGAAATATTGAAATTCCTTCTCCTACCAATGCCGGGCACATAATTTGTAAAAGGAACTTTTATACAACTATCTAAATAAACAACTCATTTCCTGTGTAATACTTTAATCAGGAAGAGCGAGAAGAAGCACTTGTATTTTTAGAAACGCACTACTTATATCGCGAAATTATAGGACAATAACAAGCCCCGCCGCTGAAAAGAGCGCGCGAGCCTCGTGTTAGAATCCCAGTGACACAGCTCTTAAATTACATAATTGTATTTTGATCCTCTTCCGCGCGCTGCCAGCCGCGAGATTGTCATTCCAGAAACGATCGCGCGCCGCTGATTAAAGCGACGCGCTCGCGTAAACAATGCCCCGATGTATACTCTTGATTTCTCCCTCAATCTCCGGGCATTGAAAATAAGGAGAATTCCTGGCGAGCTCCTCTAACTTATAGCTGTACTTCCCCGCAGCGGCGCGATTATATATTATTGAGAGTGAAAAGCCCGCCAGCAAACGACAGCACTTAGAGAGAGAGAAGCAAGGGGATCGCTCTGGTTATGATATGTATACGCGAGCGAGCTTATAGTCTTATCAAACAGTGTATAGTGCGCACACGTGTTTTCGCTTGACGCGCGCGCGCGCGCGGATGTTGTGGTGCGGGCGACGCTTACGAAAAGGGAATTTCTCATGGGTTTTCATAAACGTTTTTTGTTTTATTTGCGGAGATACGTAGCAGCCTGACAAATAGAATGAAAAAACAGTGATGAAACGCTTAATAACCATGTACTTTCGAAAGTTGTTGATTTATGCTAATTTTCCTCGACCCGCATCGGAAAGATTACGCACTTTTTCCTCGTTTAATCGAGCCTAACAACACAAGGATGACATTACCCGTTAATCGATTCTCTCTTTTCAGAGCAGAGACAGGCCCGTTACGTAAGAACATGCAAATTTTCGCGCCATTTAACTTACTGGTTCCGGATTACTCATAACGCGCGCAATAATTTACTCACCACAACTGCAAAAACAATTCGCTCCTCCCATCACTGATTCTCGTCCTCGTCCGATTTGAATTGCCGCAGGTACAGTCCCGGGAATTCCCGCGCAGCGGGCAGCTAACGCAAGCGAAATTTCAAGAAACCCGCAGCGATTATCTATAAAAATGAGAGAGATAGATACTGGAGGAATTCACGTGATCTCGGAGAAAACGCGAAGTTTCGACTTTTATGCACGCGTGCCGAATCTGCTTAGCGCAGCGGACTTTATCGATTTGCTCACTTGAGCTTTCCTCATTTGCCTCATTTTTCATCTTCAAGCGGATGTCTGACAGATTTTTTTAGATTTTTTAATATTAAGTACGGCACGCGGAGATTTTTTCATTGATTATTATCATCTACTAGCGAATCCCGAGAGAAAAGTATTTCTCAGCGTTCCAGTGATCACCGGCACGCTTCAGCATGCAAAGATGCAAGAACGCCTATAGAGACTAGAAAAGAACTCTGCGCTAAATAAATGTATAAAAGCGAGATTACCATCACAATACCAGACTCGTCATTGATAAAAATACCCGCTGAACCGATCCGCTCGGCGGAAATTCCAAACGACTTCCACAGAAGCAATAATAACACTATCGCCGCAGCATTGCAGTAAACGCTCCGCTAACGAGATCCTCAAACAGTCGCGCGTCTCTCACTGTCAAGGCCGCCGCCCGAGACATTAGAATGCCAAACAGAAGAAAAAAAAAAAAGAGGCGCTCAGCTATCTGTCCGCGCGATCTCCCAGTGTATATACACGGCTTAGGCGGCACGCGAGCGCGTAAAACGGAGCGCTCTTTGGAAAAAATCCGAGGAATGCGGCTCTCTCAGTGCGCGCGCGCTCGCCGAGTGTCAATGAACTTGATCGGTTCGCTGCACCTTGACCCATTTCGAGACGTCACTCCGCGCGCGCGCGGCGCGTTCGCAACTCGACGTCTATACACCTACCTATAATGTAGCGCCGCGCGCGTTTTCACCTATTCGAAAGCTATATAGGCTCTTTCCTTCCTCTCTCATGCGAGCGCATGCAAAGGACCTTGCGCGTCCGGCGCCGGCTCAAGGCTGCCTCCTTCGCCGGGAGAAAAATGAGAAAAAAGAGGAGGGAAAAGTGCGCCGTGTGTGCATAGACACACTCGCGCGTTGGATTGCCGGAGGAAAAGCTAATCATCCCAATGCCGAGCGCGCATGCAAGGATGCAAGGCGCAATTTTCCTCGGGCATTTTTGCCGGCAGATAAGAGCGTTAGTCTTATCGAGCGACGAAAGGAAAAGATTGCCGCGTTACGCGCGCGGTGACAGTATATATCGGCCCGCTGCATTAGAATTTCAAAGCAGCTGCGCGCGATTACGGGGAAGAGCGCCGCCGCTGCTGTCGCGATTATGCCATTAAGCGAGCGATGATTTACCTACTTGCGAGCGTACTGCCGACTTTATTTCGCCTTTTTTCTCGCTTTTATGTATATTAAGAATTTCAGGCAGGTGTATGAGCCATCACGTGAGTCTCGTGTCTCTTGGCTATGCGTAAGAGAGGCATTGGCCTCTTTACGTGGACGCGCCGTGATCTAAATATGCGCTGGATGAGACGCGTCGTTTTTTCCTTTTCTAATTGTTGCGCCGTTTTAGAGGCGAGCGCGACGAGGTTGCGGGACTTGAGCTTGAGCTGTAAACGTTGCTTATTAAAAATTACTGCAGGCTCGGCAGTTTTTTGCTTTCGCAGTATAAACGAAATATTGTCATTGATGATGTTGCTTTAGTACACCAAGCCAATAACAAATCCATGAAAAATTCATATACAGCCGCAAAACGTACATATTTATCTTATCGACGTATCAGTCACCTTGCGTAAATGTGCAATATATGCGTAAAAATACTCGCAGGCAACGTCAGAGAAAGAGAGATATCATTATCTACAGCAATGAATGACCGGAGCTAATTACTTCTAAATCAATTATCGGCTCGAAGTGTGCACTGTATAACGCAGCGAGGTTAATACCGGCGCGCGCGCGCACAACAGCCTAGAGCGAGTCATTAAACGCAACCGATGACGCTTCTGCATACCACCTACATACACATATAGTCTAATGAGCCTTCTTCAATTGCTTTCTTTCAGGATAATGCGAAATTTGGAAAGGCTATCAGGCAGCGATCAGGACTCTGTCGATCAGGAGATGTACATCGACCTGGACGACGCCTCCGTTGACTCGCTTACCGGCAAACGAGGTCGTCACCATGCTGAGGTAATTAACGACAGTTCAATTTACTCTCCTAGACGGCGGTATTGTATTAATGGTCCCATATCATTAATGTCGGCCGCTGGGATCGTTTGTCCAAGTGTGCGCGTCTCGGATTTTATTTTTATTTTTATTGCAGTGCTAATTATATTCGGATTTTCGATAATATACGTTTCATTATATATACTTAATATTTGGCTTAGAATAATATGAATTAACGATTCGAAAAGAATCACGATTATTTAACGTTTGACTTTCACCTTTAAAAAAACCATCGGCTTTCGTCATCACCAATAAAAACCACAGCAAAATCCGTCATTAAAAGCCTCTTTAATTGAGATTCCCCCCCGATGCATTCCAATAAGACAATTAAACATTATCAGATACCGGTACACACTCGCTGGCCCATATACAAACTCGAAATCTCGCAACGACAAAATCAAGCCTCCGCTTGTACGCGCGAAAGTCCACTTGTCGCGTTTTTCTCTTTCCTCGCTCGCACGTCTATATACACACAGACACAAGCGGCGAAATTTCGGGCATGAATATTCCTGAGCTCGTTACGCGGCGATGACATTTCGGTCGTGTTGGACGAAAAAAAAAATATAAGAGAGAGAAAACGCCGGCAGGGAGAGATAGGTTGTCGCTGTTATGTAGGCAACAAGTGTGTCCGGCACTTCCTTCCTACATATACGTCCGGATTTGGCGCTATCGCGGTGCTTTTTTCACGCGACGCTGCGCTCTTGCTGCTCTTGTTTTTTCGTGGCCTCTCCGCTTCGTTTTTTTTTTTTTTTAATCAGCTTTAAAAGCAACGCTGAAATAATAACGAGCGATTTTTTTTAGAGCAACAGTAAAATTGATAATTAACAAGTTAATACATGCTCGTGTGACGTTATTCGGATTGTACCGTTTATCTGGCTTAATTTTATAGCAACCTCCCGTCTTGTTTTACGCCTGCTCCTGATTGCAATAAAAGCCGCGCGGCTAAAAGTGATCGTCGTTAAATTAAAAATAACCCGGGCGCGCAGAACAAAGTTATCGATAAAAAAATTTCTCCTGCCAGAAAGTCAACCTTTAAACTGTATATCTCGCTTCAATTACGCCGGGCGCGCCGGCCAAAAAGCCCGGGAAAAATCCGGCGTTAAAAAATCGTAAACCACAAATTGGCTCGAGCGCGCGCGCGCGCGCGCCCGGGAGAGTTTCGGTATCACGCCTTGAATTTCAAGCGCGAGGGGAAAAATAAAAGCAGCAAGAAAAAAAAGGCAGCCAACGGCGCGCTTTCTCCAAAAGGAAAAAGGGGAACGCGTCGCCGGCGGCTATTTATTGTCGAATCATCGTAATTGAGACGAGTGATAATGTGGGCCAATTATAAAGCGAAGAGGCGCGTACTTTGCGCTCCGGCATATTCCCAGACTCGCGCGCGAGTTGCACGTCGATATATGTATGTATAATGCGTCTGCGTGTGTGTTAGAGCTCGAGACTCCTTCCGTCGTACTTGAAAATTTCAAGGAACTGAGAGAGCGAGAGGAGCTGGCATCGCCGACGCGCGCGCGCGCGGAGAGACGTCGGCTGTCGCGTTTGCATAACTCGAATTTCCAGTCTTCCAGCCGACTAATGGCTCCTTCGAGTCATTGTCGATGGATATAGGCTCGGGCTCCTTCCCTCCTTCTTCTTTTCCATCTTCATCGTCTATACTCCTTTAATAAAAACAATAATTGCGCGCTGTTGTAATCGCGAGCTGGCTAATAGCTCTCTTTCGACGAAAATTTTACTCGCCGCTTGTTTTCCTCAGTTTCGATTGATTCCTGACACGCGAGAGCCGGCAAAAAATTCTATTTGCGCGAGCCGATGCCTCTTTATTAGAAAACGCTTAGATAGCTTATCTGAGCGAGCGAGCGCTGTTTGCTTTTATCGATAAAATGCAGCTTTGTAGGAGAAATTAATAATGATTTTTGTTGGATTCGAGTGAAAAATTTTAAACTCAGCTCGGACGTGTGATTATGCGGTTATGCTATCGGTTATTGGGATCGATTGGAAATTAGAAATTCTTTAGGTTACACTGTAATTTTGTTACAACAATATTAATGGATCTTTTTTAATGTTCCGTCTAAAAGTTTTTTGATATCAAAAGATTCTTTTTTAATCAAGGATAAAAGTTGATTTTTTAATTATAAACTGTTTTATAGTCGAACACTTTAATCACTGTAGCGAAGAACATTTCTTTGATTAACTATCAAGTTTTTAATGAGTAAAATAAGCCTTGGAATATTAAGATTCTATCAAAGACATTAAAACATTTTATTTTCAAACGGTGTGATTCTCGATTATATTTTAATAGTCTCATTTATGCATGCGTAAAAATAAATTCTTTTTTATATTTGCTCAGAGAATTTCGTTATTTTTATTATTGATTTAAAATGTAGGTTATAAAAAATGATTACATAAATGGCGATCGATCGATTAAAAGGTTGAAAATATACTAAAGCCCCTTTTTATTTAAAAATTATAAAACGATTACAAGCAATCTCTGACAGAAAATGTGTCAGGTTTAAAGTTGATCTTAAAATTCTCCAAAAGCTACGCGCAGGTGTATATTTTAATATGTATAAAACGTGTCTGAAAAAAATTTAGTTTGATTTCTTATCCCAATAAAATTTGTCAAAAAGTGCATAAATTATTCAAAAGACGAAGATATCTGGCAGACGGCAATATCTTTAAAAAATAAATATTAAATTTCTTTTTACATATATTAAAATGAGAGCTTTAAGAGGATTGACAGATTGATTCAGCGCAGGCCACTTCTGATTCAAGTATACGATGAAATCATCGTTCGAAGAGAGATTTCGGCTCTTCTATAACAACTAGACCAACACTTTCCTTAACCTACTAAACAATACTATTCAAACTCAAATATATTGTAAAATTAAAAATTAAGGTACCTAAAAAAACCCAATAAACTACAGCACGCCTAAATTAAAAATCGAAATTTCAAAAATTCAACTTTAAAAAAAAAAAGAAAAAAAAATAGTCCCGCAATATTAATGAGAGACTTACGTTTGTTTGTTATTGACGAGCAGGTGGGCGACGAGAGCGACAGCAGCGGTAGCGAGCGGGGCCCAAAGCGGGTGAAGCGGCGCAGCCGCGGCGGGCCCCCGGCCACCCGCAGACGAAAGAGCGGCATCTCAGCCAGGGAACGCACCCTCAGGAGACTCGAGAGCAACGAGCGCGAGCGAATGAGGATGCACTCGCTCAATGACGCATTTGAGGTAACCTATATTTAAAGGCTTTTTATCTCCATTATTTAATTGCAGCTTTGTTTATCTGCCCCCTACTGCAACTATTCAGCATTTTGTCAATGACAAAATTTAAATAATCTCTCCGGCTTCTCGAGATAATTTTCTTCTTCGTTTTTTGCTGTTTCGAAGAAACGATAATAACATTTTTGAAGGCATTAAACTTTAAACTAACAAACTAATTCGATAAGAATACTTTTCGTATTTTCGTCAAATTAACGGTTTTGTATATTTAAACGTGTAGCCAAGATCAGAGAAAACAAGTTTAATGTAGATAAATAAAGTCAATGATAACTGTATTTATTGAGATTGTGTGGAATTCTGAGAAAAGGTAGGCAAGTGATTGTTCAAAATTGGAGTTACATGCTTAGGCCCGGTACAATATATTTTTATTAACTTATATGAAAGTGAAGATCTTTCAAGCTGCCGATAGCGCTGTAAACTCAATTTTGAAAAAACTGAACTTGATCTGTTCTATCAGGAAGCTACATAGACATATTTTTTTGATATGTTTCAAACTTAATAGTCTGATCTCGTTTATTATTATAAGCTCTGAATCATTACTACTATTACGCTGAAATTATGTAAGTTAGAAAGTGAATAAATGATTTTGTGGATTTTCTGGGTCATCTCGATAAAAAAAAAAAATTATCCCCAGGAAGACAAGTTTAATTAGCAATTTTGATAAACATCACGATAATTGAGTTTTGAAAAATTAATTAGAGCGGGTGGTGCTTATAATCAAAAAGTGCCTTAATATAATGAGTCCGTTTCGTTCGGTTTTCATTAAATAAATTGAATGTTTTTATGATTAATTAACTCCCGTCTCGAGATAATTTTATATCGTTAATGCATAGGCGTAACATTTAATTAAATTTTTCTTCGAAACAGAATACAAGTTCACTATTTGCAATTAAGATTCATCAGCAACGATAGATATATGCGTAAACTATTATTAGGCAAAGTGTATATAGTACAGTAATCTTTTCTCGTCGATTTTTTCCCTTTTTATTATGGATTGGATTATTTGATATTACCGGACTAAAGCTGTAAGGAAAAACATTGTAACCCAGTTAACGAAGATTTATTTGAGTTATCAGCAGAGACGTCTGGAAGTTATAACTACTTTTTCCTTATGTAAGGGGGCTTAATGAATTTACACTTGGATCAGCTTGATTAGAAAAAACTAAATTTTCTTTACACTACGAAATTATTATGATTACTGTGCTCAACTGAGAAACTATGTTTTAAAATTTTTACGATAACTCATCGTAGCTCGCACAGACTAATTCCTGACATAACGAGCTTCTCCAATTTAATCGCATGATTCGCGGCTGGATAAACGAAAAAATTCACCTCAATTCTAAAAATAGCTCTCGCAAGAACCGTACATCGCTATCTATTTAACTCTTTAAAAACGTTTTTTTGATCGATAGCGCACAAAAGAGAACACAGCCCCGATAATCACCGTTACAAAGCCCAACAAAAAAACGTCCCGTTCGGCACCTGTATAAAAAAAAAAAAAATCCAAAGATAAAAATTCAAGCCAAAAAGTGGTTTAGCCGTAGGCAGATATATATCCCCGGCTAAACGGCATTAGTCTTCGTCGCTTCTCGGGCCGCTCTTGAACTTTAATATCGAAGCCGATGGCCTTTGCAGGCGCTTTGCTCTCGGCTTATATATACTTGCTCCCGTTTTGCATGCGAGCTACGTGCAATATAGCTACGAGACTCTGCGGCTCTCTTATCGAGACGCCGCAGTCGATAAAGGTTCGACGCGTTGGCCAATAATCGGCCGCGAGGCTGTGTGTGTGTGTGCTGCGGTGGCGATAATGCGCGGCTCCAACTTGTTGATATGCACTTTGCAGCTGGCTTTGCGCGCTGGGTAGAGAGAACGCGATTTTAAACGTACGCGACACGGCCGAGTTTTTCGATTGGAGTATAACGGATTGATTCGTTGGTGGAATCGATGCGTTTTCTTTGGGTTAATTGTGGGATGAGGCGGGGGAGATCGTGTTTTAATGTCGATTAGCATGCTTTGAGGATCGTTTTGCAACAAGCTTGGTACAAGCTCGGCTTGAGTGTCTCGTCTTACAGCGGCGCCTCTGAGGCTGAGGATGCGATTAGTAATTGATGCGCTTGGTTAAACTGAAATAAACCGTCGATGGCGAGGAAAAATATTCGTGGCACTTTAGGAAGGTGTAAAATTAGAAATACATCCTCGCATGCGGCTTTTTTTGCGAGCGAGATGGAAAGAGAAAATTAACGTCTTACTTACGAATTTCAAACGGAATCAGCTCTAGTACAACATAACAAACCATGAGAGAGTTTATTTTATTAGAATCTCTATCTATCAGCTCTTGAAGCTTTTCAGAACCAATTGAAAAGTTGGACAACTTCGCGAACGTTTATCATTAGGTGCTTTCACAGTTTCTCCTACGCGAGGATTAAAATTGAGGCTTTCTAAAATTTGTTTCAATTATGCAAAGCCAGGGGAGATGTTACTCTTTTTTAGATAAATAATCAGCATATATTTTAGCATCCTAGTGATATATTACCGTGTAATGTATTATAGTCAGAGATTTTTGTCTTTTAATTCAGCTCCTCTTATCTGACAATAAATTTCATAT
This sequence comes from Eupelmus urozonus, assembly GCA_900480035.1. Lineage (NCBI taxonomy): Eukaryota > Metazoa > Arthropoda > Insecta > Hymenoptera > Eupelmidae > Eupelmus > Eupelmus urozonus. Next base: position 23,359 of record UELX01000980.1, read on the forward strand.
TTCTCATGAATAAAACTGACTCTAATTCATTCAAAAGACAAATAAATAATAAACTTATCTGATATTCAACCATTTGCTTCTATGTTATCAGTATGGGTATGTACGCAAAGAATTGAAATAATGCTTTATTAATTCAAAGCTTGTTTAAAAAAAAGGATAAAAAGTAATTAAAAGACATACAATTAGTTTGCTGATTATTAATTGCAACTCTAGCACTAAAATGAACTATACTATCCATGGAATAATGAAAAGCACCTTAAAGAATTGAAAATCCATAAAATATGCGCGCGATTTATTGCAAACCGGTTAACGCGGGAGATTCATAAACATTGTTTCTCCTCGCTTGAAATTTTCCCCAATAAACACTGGCAGATAGACTCAGCAGAAAACTCATTCACGTATCATTAGTCCATACCATTTAAAATCCAAACAAGAGCATTTACACACATAAACATACTCATGAAATCATTATTTTTTTTCTGCCTCCACCAACAGCAACTGCGAGAGGTGATACCGCACGTGAAGATGGAAAGGAAGCTCAGCAAAATCGAGACGCTCACGCTGGCCAAGAATTACATAATGGCGCTGACGAACGTCATATGCGAGATGCGCGGCGAGGAGCAGCCTTACACGTAAGTCCCGAGAGCCCGTACATATTGTAAACATTATCTCACGGCCCGATCTCGATTGATCCTGCGCGAGCTTCGCGGAAAGTATAGATGCTGCTGCTTTATCGGTGTTTATTTATATATATTTAGCTCGGGGAAAATCCCTTTATTATGTGTCTCCCTCTTTTTGCTTTTGAAGAAGGCGGGAGCGCGGAATCAGTGTGTTTTAGTGAGTCATCGTAATGTTTTGCTTCGGCTGTAGCTGGAGGCAAATACAGTTTTTTGGCTTAAACTATATGCTAGACTTTCGTTTTCAGCCTCGCTGAATGTAGCTTTTGTAACGCAAGAAAGTTTCGTGTCTTTCGATAACATCAATTTCCTCTTAATAACAAAACGCAAAATAAATAAATAAAACGAAAGCACTGCAAAGTAACCAAAAGATCCGGTGAAACTCGGATTTCAATTAAACTCAAAATTAATCAGCTTTCAGGCGTCGTTCAGCCCGCCTCATAAAAGTTTCGCTCAGCCCGGCATTACTCCACTCGCGCTCGGGATTAACGAAATCGAATCGCCGCCGACCAATCAAATCCCATTGTTTCGTGAGCCGATAACGGCCGGGTCTTTATTAAAAATAAAAAAAATAAAAAAAGAGATCTCGCCGGCGTTAATAGGCCAAGTGGAGCGCGACGCTCTTATTTCAGGCACGGACGCGATAGTATAAATGTATGTACGCTTAAACGTGTAATTGATAAAAGGAGTTCCGTTACACTTCTCTCCAAAAATACAAAAATGCTTTTCAGCTTCTTTTTTTTTTTTTTTTTTAATTAAAGGAACCGGCCGTTGAGCCCCGGTATTAATTGTAATTATCGAGAAGCTTGGCGCGCACGCGGCGAGTTTTATCGGCGATGTGTGCCGGATATGAAAACATAGCTGGGTAGAGCTAGCTTGCGGACGCGAAGATAATGAGAATTTATCGATTAAATTTTTGAGCCGAAGATTTTCTCACCTTAGCGTCGAGAGCTTGATTTTAACGAAAGTAAAAATTATTAGTTTGTGAATCTTTTTCCAAGGATTGAGTTTTATGGTTGATGATTTGGTATTATAATTGATAAAAGCTAAGGATATATTAAAATATTGTTAAAATTTTAAAAATCACTTTTAATCTTGAGTTAGACTAATAACATGCATAAAACTTTAAATGCTGAGAGAAGAATTGTACTTTATCAATAAACGCTTGAATAATTTTATATTCATATCGCTTATCATCGATGTCGAAATCGTTCAAGAGCGAATCGTCTAACAAAATAAACATAAATCCCTCTAATCTGTGTCGGTTGCGAAAAAATCTTACAAAATTTATTTGCACGATTATTCATCGATATTAATTAACCAAAGAATATTTGCAATCGCAATGAAGTTTCCTGTGCTCTTGCTTGAAAGAAAAGCATAATCTTTTTGATACTCAGGGAATTTGTATTTTTATCTTTGAAAGAAAACATTTTATTAAATGAATAATTTATTGGAAAAAACATAAATATATGAGAAATTTATAAAATATGCTATAATTTAATGTGAAGCATACATAAAAGTTTACTTTTGAAAGAATAACAATGAGATCTAGAATGAAACACTTTTAAAAGTCATTGTTGGTATCTTTACGATAAAAATAAAACGAGTACTTGATTATTGTCCTCTTTAACTCTTTTTCGTAGCCAACACAATAATTCATCAACAAACTAATCTTTTCTGCTTCTCTCTTGGCAACCCACAGATTCGTCGACGGCGAGTGCGGCTCGAACAGCGGGGACAGCACCGGGCAGCTAGAGCTGAGCGGCGGCGAGCAGCCCGAGGAGGCATCGCCGGCCTCGCACCACGAGACGAACAACAACAGCCTGCTGCACGAGGACCTCGAGCGCAGGATATAGCCTGCGCACCCTAGCTTAGCAGCCTGAGCCGCACACCTCCACAAACAAGACGATCAAGTCGAAGAAGAAAGAAGAACGTGTCGAAGACGTTGATATATAAGCACTGGTGCATTGGTGGATTAATGAAGAAAGAAGCGCGCGCAGGTGGTGTGCGGCCATGAAGGAAGGATCCGCGCGCGCGCGCGCGAGTGGACTGCCGAACTGTGTTGGCATTTATCGAGTGTAGTTCGACTGAGAGATGGAGAGGGATGAGAAGAATTTTTTTCTTTCAAAACGATTATTGAAACAAAAAATGCTAGACTAATTTATAAAAAGAACGTCCGTGCAAAAGTGTGAAAGTGCAACGAACCAAGAGAGAAAAAAAAACACACAGTGCAGTGCTTAGAAGCCGGGCGCGGGAGTCGTAGTAGTAGTGCAGTGTATCGAGAGAGGCCCGATTTTCCCGAGAGACGAACGCAGCAGGGAGAGAGAGAGACCTGTAAAAAGGAAGAGCAAAGGAGTTACACATTTTCCCTTTCTCCGCGCGATATATCTATACAGATATACACACGTATCGCCTTTCACCGTCGCGCGCCTAGTGTCAGCCGGATGCTACCACACGCATATAACGCCTGCCTCTATATCTCTGTCTTTCATCCGTATATATACAAGCGTTAGCGCCGCCTCGTCTGCGGCTTTTCTAGAACGCGCGCAGCCTGGTTATATATCCGCAAGGACGACTTGCTCGAATCGAGGCAAGAACGACAGAGAGAGAGACATGCGAGAGAGGAAGTGAATCTTTTATCCGAGGGTGTGCTGGAGAGGGGGGCGAAACTGTGATAGAAACCTCGTGTTGTTGATTTTTTTTTTTTTTTTTTATTATTTTTTTCTCATTCATTAACGAGTGCGCTGTTCGATGATATACATTGATACTATTCCTTAACTTTTTCGTATTTTAGTCAGAGCACACACACACACACACTGAGACATGATCTTCCTTCTCGCGGCGAATTCGAGCATCCGGCTGGCGCACTGGCCATTGGAACTTTTTTTGGACAGACGACGGTGGTTATATATCAGGAGCGGGGAAAGCTTCTTTTCTCTTTAGCGAGAGGAGAAAGGATATATTTTGAAAACGATGGTTATTTTTTTTTTAACATTTTTTTTTTCTGTGGTGAGGGAGAGCAAATTTTCTAATATACCTTGTTGACGAAGTATCGATATTTTAACGAACTTGCGTATGTAAATCTGATGTACGATTTATATATATAAATATATATTTTGCTGTTTCGATTGTTAATTGTGAGAGATTTTAATCGCGCCGAGAGTTGTGTATCGCAACGAGAGAGATAGAGAGAGAGAAAAATAAGCGAAGCCCGGGGAAAGTAGCGGCGCGTGGGAAATCGACGATTTTTCGTAATACTTTCGGAAATCTCAATGCAAATAATGTAAACGACTGAGATACCGGGCGCGCGCACCGTTAATTCATGCGTGCGATAAGCCCGTCCCAAAAAAAATCGTAAAATCCCGTCCTAAAAGTGCACCGAAAAAAAAAAGCTAAAAAAACTCAAGATTCTCGCGAAAGATAATCAAAATTTATGGGGAAAAAAAATCCGAGCTTTGCAAACTTTTGCATTTTCCGATAAAAAAAGCCGCGCGTCTCGGCTTCCCACGCGCAACGGTACTCCACCGGGCGACAAACAAATCGGTCAAATATTTTTGATGCATCCTTTATACACATTCTATTCGTTACGAGCGGACACTTATACATATGTGTAATCTCCATACATTCCACGATTTATAAGCTGAGAGAGGATACGAGGATCGTCAGCTTCGAAGTCGGATTTCGGTTCTCGTATATACGCATATATACCGGCTGCTCATATACACTCCTCGTACCTTTTTTTTTTCATTCTCTTTCCAGCTAAGTTAACGGTTCCGCCCCGAAAAACGCGCGATATTGCCGCGGCGCTCGGCGTCAATGAACTTGGGATTATATATATATAAGTTAGCCGCGGCGTGCGTGCGACTACGTGTATATATATATACGTGTGAGCGCGCGCGGATTGCCGGGAGAAGCACGCACCGAAAAAAGAATGCGGGCGAGCGAGCTAACGCCGAGTGCGTTTTTTTTTGCGCAATTATGCGTATATCTGCTCCATTTTTTTTTCTTTTTTTTTTTGATCGTGCAACTTCATGATGATTTTTTTTTTTTTTATTATTGATGTTTCATTCGCGTTTTCATTTTGACATAATTACGTGCACAGAGAGCGAGCATCGAGAAAGAGAGGAAGAGAGTTGCATTTAGAAGCGGAAACATAGCGTCCATAACAACGTTTATATTATATTATTATTATATGTACGATGTATAAGAGTCCGAGTGAGAACGAGAAAGAATTTTTTCCGCGTGAGCTTGCGTATATATATATATTGATGTAACGAAGACGTGCGACGGCGGTGCGGATCGAGAAAATGTGTGCGCGTCGCATTGTGCAAAACAAGGTTGCTTTGCATAACGAGCGATTTTGTTGGCACAACACGACAGATATTGTTTTCTCGGTAAGCGTGTGTGTAAGCGCAAAATTGATTGTGTAATTGATTGATACATTGTTTAATCGGCAAATGGTCGCGCTGATTTTTTTTGATCTGGAGCTTCTCGATTGTATAGTGGCACTTTTAGAAATCGTTGAAGAAGCCGGTGTGAGATGCCCGAAAGCTATCTTTCCAGTTTAGATAAAATCGAAACTGTATTTATAGTAATGTAGATGAGTTGATTGGATATTGAAATGAAAGATTATGAAAGTCGAAGCCTGGCAGCATATATTTTTCGTTTTGTGTCCTCAATTCTAAACTTGTTTTATTCTGATCTTCCGAAGATAATTTGCTATTGTAATTAAACTATAGAGTTTCAAAACTTTCAAAATGTTTTAAGATGCCTTAAGCCTCTTGGGCATCGAAGATAATTTATCTCAGTTTGTGTTGACGATTATATTTATATTTTAATAAACTTATAAAATTAAGCTTGTGATAAATCGAAACAACTGTCTAGATTATTTAACGATTTAAAAATAAAATTAAAATACTCAAAGTGCAATAATTGTTGCATTTTAAATGCAAAATGTTTATTTTTTCGTGATAACAAAGGATCATTAGTACATGTCGTCTCTATAAGTTACGCATTGAATAAATTAAACAAAAACAATGCACGAAGTAGATAACTTAAGTATTTACAGAAAGTCAATAAAGATTCTATGAGAATTTTGCATAATCAATCATTTATACAATCAGCTTTGTATTACAATTATAATATTTTTTATGGATGACCATGAAATGGATTTTCATGCGTCGAAATGAAATATAAGTGAAAAAGGAAGCTGTGAATTCCCTTCACTAGATTCGTTGAAAAGGCATCAATGTAGATTAGAAAAAAAAAAAAACAAAATTATGCAGCATAATAAGGAAAATTGTTTTATTGATGCTTGGAAATTCCAATAAAGTAATCGATGCCTAGCTTCGGTGCTTAGTTACCAAGACTCGAGCAGAATAATGTACTTCATAAACAAATATAAACATTCTGACGCGTCTTTTAACTTGTAAAAAAGAAATAAAAAATGCCATCGAGACGCGAAATTATGAAATAAATGTGAATATAGAGATAAAATTTTTCATATTTTTATACTTGTAAAAAAAGAAAAAATATCGAATAAGGGTACAAGAAGAAATTGTTATATAAATACAAAGTTTTTTGAAGAGATTATATGTACATGTATGATCGCACAAATATTCATCGTCTTTAAATTATTTAATTTGAAATTTTAAAATTGAAATGTCGACATGTAAGCAATCATATATACTTTCAATGATATTTATTATTGACTTATCACATAATTCTATGAAAATTTGTGCTTAAATTATTTTGAGTTTTTATCAGTTAAGCATTTTTTGCTTGAGTACTCAACTTGTTCTCGATAATTTTTTCATGAAAATTCATTGAAAAATCACGATGCTTTTGCACGAACTGCGCTCATGTGCTACACATTTGTATAAAATGTATCATTTAATCTATAAGATAAAATCATTATTCATCGTTCAAGAAGAAAGAAAACCCTTATATTGATATAAATAAATGCGTGCAATTATGTTTATTTTTCTTGTTTTCTTCGTTAATGTTCACTATATCAGAGGAATATCGTTTATTCCAGCATTTTGCGTATAATCTATATAAATTCTAATTTCTGTTAACGAGACGATAAACGTTGTTTGCCAACGTCATGTAAATGTTCATATTTTATTATTTGCCAGATATGAAACTAAACTTTTTATTCTCAACCTATCAATGCTTTATTTTATCACGCACACACCTTTTAACATACGAAAAGACCTGATTTAGTCGAAACTTTCAACTACAGAGATTGAATTTTAGTCAGAGAAAAGAATTCAAGCAAAAATAAGCATAAAACTTGAATTTTCACTAAATCAGATCTCTTTCGTTCGTTTGCCTTTCCCGCACTGAAATAAAAAGCCATTCAATGACCGAAGAAAGAATCGTCTGCGTGTCTTCACGAAATCCGATTCTGGAGAATTTCGCGCAATTCGCTCTCGCGCCTTTGAGCGTATTAATTCATATAAAAATAATAGATATATAATATATATTAAAGAATAAAAATGCCGCTTCTTTGACATATGATATGATGCCTATATAGATACACACAAGAGATAAAGAGAGAGAGCTTTATACACAACTGGAAATTTGTATAAAAAAGATGCACTATAACGATACAACGAAAATAAAAATAAGTAATTAGACAATAATAATTGTATTACTTAGTTACTATTAATTGAAAAGTGTTTTGAACGAAAATGAATAATTACAGAAAAGCATTGGATTCAATAATAGGCTCGTTAAACACTGACGGCAATTAGCATAATTCATTAGAACATGTCTGGAAAAGAAATTATAGCTCGATTCATCTTGAGCCACTCAATACATCAAAGGAGAGAATTCTGAAAATCGACGTAATTTCTAGCTAACTACTAAAGCAAGCATCTTTGCAAATACAAACAGAGCGCGCCGTCTAGCTATTCTCACTTCTCCAAGACAGACCTCTATTACGCCATTAATCATCGAGGATCGAGAGCCGGAGTGTAGATAAAAGACTGTCTATATATGTAAAGAAAAAGACACAAGAGTGAGAGAGGAGTGGAGGAAAAATTAATCGACTCTACGCGATCGGCACAGTGTAAATACATTATCGGAGAATTTCTCGCAGCACCTGCGACGTGGCCTTGGCTCGATATTCTATAATCGCACCTATAGATATATAGGCATAAGAGACGAGCGTGAACACCGGAATCGAAAAAAATAAAGTCTTAGCCCTCGCGCTCGGGGAGTCTCAGCTTCCCCGGAGTATGCGATATCGTTTTGCCAAGGACGCGCCGGCCAATTTTTTTTATATATGCGGCTGTACTTATATAGTCGTTGATCGTCCGTATTCCTCTTTCTTTATATTCATCTTACACAATTCATTTTCCTTTAATTTGAGAATCTTAGGTTTTTTGCGACTATCGTTGTATCGCTAGAAAATGTTCTAGGAAAACATTGCGGCTTTATGATGCTCGGTGACTAATAGGGATTTTTGAGCTCGAATAATAACGCTCGGATTATCTTTCTGCCTCTTTTTTAGCTTACGTTTTATCGAAATTATCGATGCGTTACTTTTCTATCGCTCTGTTTTTTCGACCTTTGTAAACATCAACATGCGGGTTACATGTATGCATATGCTAAATTCGATAAATATTCTAGTACATGATTAATGTTTTGTTGTCGCTTGTAAATTGAATCGGTATCTACTGATTGTGACTACAACGAATTATTTGGATTAAATCGCGCTTTCAAGGTTTGCATAATATTCGAACAAAACAGTTGTATAATGAGTTTTGTTGTGACTTATTTATCTTTATTTCACTTCATAATAGAATTAATCGAGCAATTCGCAAAACTGTAGCACTAAAAAGCTTCGTACCATGGAGACTCGAACGCGCTTTTTTACTGTAACTAAATTTGTAAAAAAAAAAACACACACAGCGCAGTGACTCATCCCGAGCGCGACGAATGTTTGTTACACAATTTGCCGATTTCGCGACAGTAAACAAAATCACTTGTTAACAATAAAGTTTGTTTTTGTATTTAGCGCGCTAAATAATTTATCAGAAGCGTGAAGCTGCCAAAAGTGAAGTGAAAAAATATGCAAGCACGGCGAAGCGAGAAACGAAGAAGCAGCGAAGAGCAAAAATGTAAACTTCAACTGTGCGAATTTCCTCGACTCACATTTACCGATGCAGCGGAATTTCGCTCATATAAGCAAGTGAAAGCGGAATATATACATATACACGAAATAAATTCGCACACACGATTCCGTATACAATCAGAAGAGCCAAGGAAAATCCATGCCGATACACAGAAAACAAAAAGAAGCAACCTTAGAGTAATTTTTATAAAAGATTATGTAAGACTGCTATGATGACTAACGTTATCTCTTATCGAGTAGCGCCAAGCGCGCGCGCTCGCGACACTTTCATATTTATTGTACGAAAAAATTCGAACCTTCTCGGAGGAGCCATCCGTTGCGCGCCCATGTCCGGAAAAGCGTCACATCCGCATTCTCAAATGACGTTGTTTTACTCGAGATGCTTTATGTATTGGATGAAAGAATTATTCTTTCTTTTTGTTTGAGTATTATTATAATGAATTTAAACTTCAAATTTGATTTGTTCATTTTATTTAACGAGTATTGTAACAACATGAAAGGACTTTTACACAATTGCATTATTTGTATGTAATTAAAATTTACTCGTGAAAAGTGTGATTAATTGAATCAATGGAAAAACTACACATGTTTAGTGTAATTTTCAAAGATTATTTTAATCATACTAATGATGTGTTTTTTTAACTTCCATTATCGATATATATACTGTGGTTCAAAAACAAATACTAATTTGCAGTTGTGCAAGTGTCAAAATATCAGCTTCTCTGAGTCGGTGTATGATAAATTCTTAGTTACGGAAAATAATACAACGACGAGGAAAAATGTGTAAAAAAATTACCATATTTCTTAGTAACCGAATAGTCTTCAAAGATTTCTTAAGCTCGTAATTACTATCGATGATTTGAAAAATATTTTGCTAAAAGAAATGAAAAGTATACTTCACTGTGCCTTGAGTTACTAAAATAACTGGTAATTTTAAATATAGTCATCTCTTGAATGTTTAAAGTCATCTCAATTATGCGTATACGTCTAGAGTCATTTTTGTATTGCGAATCGTGCCTACGAATATGCAAATCTCGAAGCCAGATTAAAACGGATAAGTCTGTTTACTGTGAGTTTATCAGATTATTATCCTCTACAAGGATTTTTTTGAGCATGCGAATGATATTCGGCGTTATTGTAAACAGTGTCGCGGGAAAGATGTTGAAAAAATAAAGCTGATTAACGTTTATTATAGCCAACTCCAGGCCAAATTGTCGCGAGCGTGCTTCAAAGCGTTTGTGAATAACGCGCGGGAATAAATTTACATATTAAAATGTACTTGGTTGTGTCGAGAGAAAGAAAGGGAAAAAATACATTTCGTTGCCTAGTTTTTTTCTCAAATTTTCTGTTATAGGGCTTAAATTTAAATTATTTCATGCGCTTTCCATTTTTTGTCATTATCAGTGTGTTTTTTTAGGAGGAAGACGGCATATTCCTATTCTGAATATATTACAATATACGAATTTTATCGTAACTGTTGCTTAATAAAGTGCAAAATATGTTTTTTCTTTAAATTGTATTTCATTATTCTGTCCACACTACCTTATATTATAGAAAACTTACTTTTATTTAGCTCAGGAGAGATGTACCATAATTCAAAAATATAATTTTATCTGTAATTTCATTTAACTTCGCATTATAAAACGTTATCAAAAACCTACATTTTAGTAATTTTTATCAGTTTCATGCGTTACAGACATATCTAGTTTTATTTTAAGAAAAGATTAAGAAATTTCATAGAAAAATTGGGTTGAAAGCAAGATATTCAAATCTTATATTTGTCAATTATTACATGTAATTCACATAAATTTTACATTCACGTAGAAAAATAGACTTAAGTATTAAAAATACAAAGCGGTTTGTTCTTATTATATTTTTCAAGACGCTTTGAATTAAAAAATCTGATATAAAAAAATCAGGAAAAAATATCCGTCGAATAAATAATAGATGATACTTGAATCGATAAAGTACATATAATCATTAACTCCGACAACGTTAAGTCAACGGATCGGGTACAACTGATCGGGGATGTTTAACAAGGAATAAATTAACTTTCACAATTTGATAATTTGCAGTTCAAATAACAAGTTTTATATACACCTCATTAAGATATGTAAGTCAAGTTAAGAAAAAGAAAATACGTTTTGAAGGATTTCGAAGAAACAAGTACGCTTTTTAGTTCTGTAGAAACTTTTTCTACGCTTTAAATTTATTATTCCATTCTCATAATAATACTACTAGTATTTAGTTATTATTTATATATGGCATTTTTAAAAACATCAAATTACAAATGACAGCAAATTTTGATAATGAAAATTATAAAACAGAAACAACATAAGTTTACTTAAATATTATGTTTATTAAACATTATTTTGTACAGACTTAAGTATTAATAGGGTTTCTTATAGTTTAAACTTTTGAAACGATCTATTTATATTTAATGAAAAAATTTCTATGCAACTTTTAACAACGCGCCAACTGGAAATACAGTCTAGGTGCTGACACCTGTGATTGAATCTTGAGACAACGAATTTTCAAATTTATCAAGGCATGCAAACGCCCTACATTCTGTTCCCAGACACTGTTGGACTTGCTTTGGTTCACAATTTTCCAATTTTACTTTGACTTTGGTCGATTATCAAACAGGTCTAAGCAACATCTATAATTAACGAGTGTAGATGCGATACGTAATATTTGGGGTTACCCAAAGATTCGATTCAATTTTTTAGTATAGGTGTGCACCTCTATCAGCGTCTATACTCATTGATACAACTAAACTATCTATAACTTGTGGCTGTTCGCTAATCGACCCATGCTAATATAACTCATATAGACAGCGAACTGAAACACGGCGTCTGCGCAGTATGCGGAAAGCCGCAAGTAACATATATACACCGTATAAAGCGTCCAGTAACCTGTATGTAACGCAGTTCAAACAGTAGTGAGTAGTATAGCCAGACTGCCATCATCAAATGTTTATAATGGAATGCAAGACTTTAAACTCCGAAAAAGGTTCAAACAAATATATTTTTACCGTTAAATCATTAACTGAATATCCTACAACTGCTATTCAGCGAAATAATAATCAAATTATAATTACTTTTCAAATATTTCGGAACACTTTCTAACCTGTAAATGTAAACAAACCTGACTTTCCCGTCATGCTTGTTTTCATTTTTTTATATTTTTTTAAAATTATGCTATGCTATTGTTACAGAAATGGTTCCTAACAAAAAGTCGAATAAAACCAGAAAGAAGTCTTGTGAAGAGAAGAAATATAAACTTTCAATTGTTGATGATGAGTTGAAGGAAAATATTCCGTTGATTGAGAATTCTGTTGATCAAGTCTATGATATTTTTGGCTTAAGCAATTTAGTGTCACACTCTAGTCAACTGTGTTTAGCTGAATATCCAAATGACTTGGCTGAATTGGAAATATCAAACGATGATATTACAGCTCTTCCTCAGATGTTAAGTTTGCTTGAAAATTTAAAAAAACTAATTATCCGTAAGTGCCTGCTTGAAACACTGCCAACTGCAATTGGAGAATTGCAAAATTTATGTATTTTAAATCTAAGTCACAATAAGCTTAAGGAACTTCCAGATAACTTAAGTGGTTTAAAAAGTCTTGAATCATTAGATTTGAGTTTTAACAAGTTAGAAAATCTACCACTTTCATATGCAAAATTACAACGGCTAAGAGAACTTAATATTTCTAATAACCAATTTACGTCTATTCCAAAATGTGTCGAAAATGGAATGGGAACTTTAAGAGTGTTAAATATTTCACAAAATTACAATGTTAAAGTAAACATTATACCAAATAGTAAATATTTAGAAAAATTTTATGCTAGGGAAAACAAAACATGTTGTAAGTTTCCTGATTGGATTTTAACACCAAAGTTTTTCAATTTAAAAGAATTTGATCTTGATGAAACTCTATTTGATTATTACCGTTATGTTGGCAAAGAAGGAGATTTGTGCCTTAGGACATTTTCAATGGCTTGCTCGAATTTATCGAGCCCTCTATTAGAAATGATGATTGAATGTATGGTAAATCTTGAGAAAATCAATGTTGGGAATAAAGATTTTTGTAGTACTGGAAATGTTTTTAATCGTATACCTGTACAAGTACTTAAAAATCCAGGATTAATAAGAGAATTAAATTTTCGTGGAACATCTTTACCTGCTTTGCCTGCAGAAATTAATCAATTATGTAATTTACAAAAGCTAGATGTTGGTTCAAATTGTATATCTTGGCTTCCAGATGAATTCTGTGAATTACAAAAACTAGAGTATTTAATAATTGATGGTAATGGTTTAATTATGCTGCCAAAAAATATTGGTAATTTAAAATCACTCAAAGAAATAAGAGCTGAAAACAATAGTATATTAAGATTACCGCAATCATTTGAAAACTTAAAAAATCTTAAAATAGTTGATATATATAATAATATTTTTGAAGAATTCCCAGATGTGCTTTATAAAATGGACAATTTACAAGGTTTAGACCTTGAACAAAATTTTTTCACAACTGATGATTTAAAAGTAAACATTATTTTAAATTTAAATTCCTAAAAGTTTTTAAATTAATTATGTTTTAAAATTCAATATGCTATTTTATAGATTAAAGGAGTTTTATATTCCACTCTTCGAGATACATATAGATCTGAGGTACTAAAAAATCCTAAGGAAGGCTTCAATTCCAGAGGTCTTGGTGTTAGAAAAGAAGATTCAATTAAAAGTGACGACTCCAGACCTTCAGATTATGCAAATCAATACAGCAGGTAATACATTTAAATACTTTTTAAATATATTGAACTTTTTCAATAAAAAAAAAATAATCACATCAATTTGTACCTTACATAGTGATGAAGAATATGACAGTGAAAAAAAAGATTGGGAAAAAAGTAGGAAAAATTCTGTTGAAGAGAATTGGGATGCCCTAACTGATTCAGATGATGAATTTGATCCTGAGAGTACGTATAATATAATTTTATATATTTAAAATTAGTTATAAATTGTAAAAATTACTTTTTTATTATTACTGTTTAGGTCTTAAAGAAATAAGTTATAATGTACGCTCCAAACAGTACATACCTCTGGCACCAAATGGTTTTTGCCCTGCTGATTTACATTCAAGGCGTATTAAAGCTGAAGTAGCATCTATGCGTGTGTATGGCTCGTTACCATCATTTAAAGTAGAACAGGGACAATTTGATGATGCTTGATGCATCTTGTTTTGTTTTTTTGTATAATGAATTTTAAGAGGCTACGATTGCCAAAAATATTTTTATAATAATTAAAAGTGAAAGAAAATCCTTTTTTTACTATGAACTAGTTATATTACAATAGTACAATTTTATTTTATGTCTTATTAAAATTAAAGGCATTAACAAAGATCTCATTAAATTTAAGAATAACAATGAATCTTTTGTTTTTTATCATTATTATTAACTTATAAAATAATGCATAATTATAGATTACGAGGAAATATACAAATTAAGTTATTTTATAAATTTAAGACTGTAATATTTTTTATTTGTATATAAATATTTTCCACAAGGTGCTACATGGCAGTTTAAAATGAAAATAAAATATTTTTATTTTTTATAAAACATACATTAATTTGTCTAACCTTGATAATTGAATTTTATATAGATACTGCAAATTTAAGTAGCTTAAATATGTAAAATAAAATGATTATTCAAAACGCTCGTTGTGCCTTTAGACTGTCAAGTTTCTCCATTACGTTACCTACTAACATTCGCCAATGTTTACACAAAACACGACCTCATCATTACTGCTGTAAAGCCGCGTAATCAGCAAATCTCAAGAGTCTCAAACACAACAGGCCTCGCGTGTAAGTAAATTCGAGCCGCTAACGATCGACGAATACCTCAATCAAAGCCCGCCGTTATCCCAAGAAAAAAAAAGCAAATACCTGAACGCTCCGAATTATACGATCGATATAAAAGCGCGGGGTGGAAATTGGCGAGCGAAAGAAATAAAAGAATCTCTGTCGCTCTGAGTTTTAACGATTGTCGATTGAAATCTGACAATGAAAATGCTCTGCCCCGGCTCCCTCTCTCTCCCTCTCTCGCTCTATGGCCTTGTCCTCCGCTGGTCAAGGTCGACCGCTCCGTCAAATCGAAAGTGCGCACCCCCGGCGAGTGCATCCTTCTTCCTCTCTCCCTCCGCTTTCTCTCTCTCTCTCCGCTCTCGCTATATGTATATGTCTATGTATGCGCGCGGCAACCCCCCAAACAATGGGTCTCAAGCGGTTTTGTTCGCGCTTGGGGAGGGGTGGTTTGTCTGAGGATGATGTATAGTGGCCTGTGGAAAAGGTAGCACGCGGTTCTCCACGGGCGAGAGGAGGATGTATGCGCGGTTTGAAGTTACTGCGCGAGACTGTGTAGAGGAGAGCCAATTACGGAGCGCAATCTCGATGAGAATGTTTCGCTTTATTTTCGCGAGAGGAAGTTTGTTAATGGTTTGTATCTTGCGAAACGGGATTGACTATTTGTTTTATTCGAAACTTTATATATTATTTTTAGAGTGTCATTAAAATGGGAATTAAACGGGAAAGTAGTAAAAGTCGAGTTTGGTGGGACGGATCTATTATGTATAGAGAGTTTCTATATTTTATTTATAACAAAGTGGGAGCGTTGTAAAAAAGGAAAATTGACTCTATTAAGATATTACAATTGCTTAACTTAGTAATACACTTTAAACATTAAAATGTAGAAGTTACTTTGCAGCCGAAGTAGGTAGTCGATATTCTAGGCATGATATCAACTACTTAACAACTTCCGATTCTCGTCATAGTCTTCGTCGATCGGAGTTTTGTCATTCTCGGGTCGACAGCGGGCAACTCTATCGATGATAACTGCCCCGACAACGAGACATAGAGTGAATATTAATAGGACGCAAAGTGCCATAAGAATCATGTTGAGAGACGACCAGAAAGCATCGTCATCCGTATCATCTGATACGTCGAAATCATCCTCCGTGGTAATGAAGTAGCTAATGAGAAGGGTATTAAAAATTTATGATTGATTGATTGAACAGCAGTTCTACGGATAAATAAATCTCAAAAAAACTTGACGTTTCTTATGATAAATAGAAAATTTTTAAATATCCATTCAGGTCATTTCGCTAAACGTTTCTCAAACGTAATCTTCGACAAAAGCAATCAACCGAACCAAACGCTTTCTTATCTCTTAACTCTCAAAATATTTAAACTAACTATCCTCGCTTCGCTTACTTTTCCGTAGTGGTCCTATTGGGACCGTCAGCCAATTCCCCGAAGGGCTCGTCAACTGAGTCTAGTAGATCGTTGCCGAGCTCCCGAAAGGCTGTTTTGCCAAGCCAGTCGGCCAGCTCTTGGTGGCCAAGTTGACGAAGCCGGTGCTCGATGCTCTGGTGAGTCTGGCCCCGGCCCTCCTTGTCCGCCGAGTTCCAGTGCAGGAGATGCTCGAGACATGGAATTTCCTCGCTCACCTGGCGCTCTCTCGAATCGAGCCGAAGTTGATTTATGCATATGTGTATGTGTGTGTGTATCGATGCGCACGGTAGGTAAGCTATTGATGTGTAGCTTAAGGGGGACTTGATTTAAAAACTTTCAAGACGGAATATTTGGGGAGTTAAGGGACTAATTTCACTTTATACATATCGCTTCATTTAACTCAATTGACATTTTTAAACATGAAGCCGCTTCAAACTAACCTCGAGCGTTACATTTCAATCGTAATTATAAACAAGAGCAACATATATATAGATAGATACCTGCTTCGTCCAAATGCTCAGGCAGCTCGTAATCGTCGAAATGAAGCGCGGCAACGAGCCGGCGACACTCGTGAGGCTCGAGATGAGCGGCCAGGTACTGCAATTCTGCGAGGTTCACGTCTATAGTAGCCTTCACCGTATTTATTCCACTTACACAGATGGACGTCAACGCGAAAAACACCAAGCGACAAATCATTCTTTCAAACGACATTGGTTTAGACGTTAACTTTGGTGGTTAGAGTGTGATAAGAAAAATAAAGGACGATCAAAATCTCATTTGTCATCGTATCGTTATTACTGAAAAGTCGTTTAAAACATTGATGCAAGGTATTTTTATTTACGCTGAAGTAAATGAAAATTGCAGTCTATAAGATAGAATATTAAATATTTATTTGCGTCTATAAAATATATCATTACTTAAAAATAATCTAAAACTAAGAATGGCACTAGATGTTGTGAATTATCATTTTCGTCGTTTCTTGCTCTTTTTCTTTTTCTTTTTCTTTTTACTGCATGGAGAACAGCCCTTTTGTTCGGGCGTATCGTCATCTGTTTGGTTAACGAACGTTTGACTATTCTGCGTGCCCGTGTCAACAGTTCTATTGGCGCCTTTTCTTTTTTTCTTTCGAATAGACGAGTTTCCCAAAAAGTTGTAATCGTCTCCCTCTTCTATATTGAATAAATCTTTGCTAAAAACGATATGTAATCGTTAATATTTTAATTTTTATTGTCAAAAGAGTTACTTTAAAGTAAGAAAGAACAATAATTATGAAAAATCTGAAACTTCTAATCTTAAAAGTTGGAAAAAATGAAAAATCTAATCCACGATAAACCTTTGATTTGCCTTACTTTTTCTTTTTACGCTTAAAAGGCCAGCACCTTTTGCAGCAGGCGACGATACGGTTTCTCAAAAACAACGCGCAGCAGCAGGCGAGGAGTATAATAATGCCGAGTGCAGAAAGGACAGATGAAAGTCGTAATTTCCTGCACAGGTGCTCTGGAATATAGGAAAAGCAGGGAATTTTAAACGACTTTCTACTCAAAATTCTCGATCGTAAAGTGCTTTAAAATTTTACGAGCACTATACACTATTTTATATTCAAATTTTCAAGCCTTATTTTTACTAAAAATAAATTGCACCATTATGAAATAAACTGCCTTTATAAAGAACTTTTAAGAAATTAATCTAAAAAATTATAATTCGTGAATAAACAATAAACATTTTTACCCCAAGCCTCATTACTGCGAGATTCGCCAGATTTTTCATGTTTCTCTTTCTTCTTTTTACGTTTACTTTTCTTGGTTGTCGTTTCTTTTTCAGATTCTTCATCGTCCGAACCGTCACTCGCATCCTTGTCAACACTACACAGTAAAATAAGTATTTATAATTATTGCATATGCTACGTAATATATGTTGAACGTTTGTAATTGAATACGTCTGTATCTAATAAAAAAGGAGGTTCAAGAGTAACGCACATCATTCCCAGTAACTCTAATACACATTTTTCAAACTTTGTCTATCAAAAGCAACATCAAGAGCAACTATATTTTTAACTTCTTATCCATAACCCCTTAACAAAAAACGCCAATAGCTACATATCCTCCTTAAAATTATTAACATCATTCAAATGCACTTCCTCGTTATCTCCGCTCGCCGCCGCCGGCTTAACGTACGCCTGCAGCTCCAATTTCGACTCCTTTTTCGCTCTAGTTTTCGGCTGGAGCCGCTGCTGGTCCGCTAGGTAGGCGGGTTCAAAGACCGGCCTCAGCCGCACCGGACTGAAATAAAAGTTGCCCAGCGCCGGTGTCTTAACTTCCTCGGCGAGCATCAGCATTTTAAATCCTAGAAATAAAACAGGGCTCGCCTGTAAATGTTTGTGTATGGACGTGGAAAGAGCGCCTGGATTATTTTCTAAAGTTAGTTGGAAAATCGAGATTATCCGCACATAAGATCGTACTTACGTTTGGTTGAGGTTACGGAAAAGGATTGAATTTCCGATTTTGAAGATTGGATGCACGTATTCGATGATGAAAGAGTATTAATTTATTTGAGCTTTTCTATAATCTATATTCTTATATTAATTTTTTTATTTTACTCATGTTTTTAGTTATTATTTAATCTCTCTAAATATGCTACGATGACTGCAATAAGTTGCGTTACTTGTCATAAAAAGTTGAATACAGAAAAATAGGTTATACCAATATTTATTAGGATTATTTCTGGCAATTTGTTTTTAAATACGTTCTGCAACAAAATAATTATTAGTTTATTCGGTATGAGCTGTATTCAGGTAGTTACGCGAGCCAGCAACCATGAGGCTTCATCACATTAATGTTTTTATATTAGTTTTACGCATAATTCTTTTGTAAGATGAAAATCTTGTATAATATTTATATTTTTAGTGTAATTTTTACGCAGGTAAGCAACACAAATCCCCCTATCAATTCCAAAAAAAAAAAACCATAAAAACCCCTCGTCTCCCAGGGCCGCGAACTCAACAACCCAGCCGACCCACTCCACGATGAAAACGTCGAATTTCCCCGTTCGGAAAACCCGCCCAAGAAGCGGCCTCGCTTCCTGGAAAGTTGGAAGCTGCCCCGTCCGCAGGGAGCATCGGCATCCGGCTTGGAGTTCGAGAGCCGACGGGGCCATCAGCTGTCGCGCAAATTGAATCCAGCCGAGTGCCCGGGGCTCTTGGGGCAGCAGCAGCAGCAGGACGCGGCTGCGACGCGGCTTAGCTGCCTCGGGCGACTATGGCACTGGCGCGATAAATTGCCAGGTGATATACTCTCTTGCCTTATCCCTCCCTCCCTGTGAAGCGGCTCTTTGCTGCCGCTGACACTTTTCAAATGGATATATAAGGGGAGGCTTGCGGGAAAGAGATGATCGGGTAGACGGCGCGCGGCTTGAAAGCTGGGAGATATTGGAAGGCTGCTGCGTGTCTTGTTTTCGACAGTCGAGACGCTCTGCGGGGCTTCGTAGGGAAATATAGTTTGGATTTTGTTGATGCGAGGGAAATTACATTTTCTGGGGGATGTTTTCGGATTGGATTTTCTTTAAAGTTGTGAGAGGAGTGGCTTGTATTGCTACTCTTCTGGACTGAATTTATTAAAATTTTTTATTATTTTTATGCGGTGAAATGCATATTAATTAAAACAAAACACACTCCGTGTTCACTATTTAAACAATCAATAAATTTCCATCGAAACTATTTTTAGCGGGAAAAGTCATTATTTACGTAAACATATACTTGCAATCACAACGTTTCGCTCAATCATTTGTATCAATTAAAAAGAAACAAATGTAATGCGAGTCGCACGACTCAATAATAATCAACCCTGGTAATCAATCTTCAATGCTTAATTTCTCAGCTAGGCCCTTCGAAATCACCAACCAATTAATCTCAATCCCACAGACAACAGTACAAGGCCATCAGACCCACTAAGAAGCTTAGCTCACGTCGCCAGCAGTGAGCCAAACTCAACTCGTTCCAAACGCGAAGCTAGAATGCCAGCGCGTTTTATACCCACAGAGCTAGTGCTACAGCGCAATCATCACCATTCGAGGCGAAAAACTCGCCGGCACGCGGCAGGCAGGCTCAGAAGGAGGCGGAGGCGGAAGAAGAAAAAAAAGCGGAAACGAAGGCAGCCGGCAGTCAGCCCGGCGAAATCGGAAAACGCGACGGATGCCAGCCCGTAAGATAAGTTGCTTTTTTTGGGACCTTTCAATCGGGCGAAAATGTGGGGGTGGGGAAATAATGTTATCGTTTTTGTTAGTTAAAAAATTTTAATGTGATTGCTGGAAAATTTATATAATGTCTTATCTAATAAATTTACGAAGTATCTGATGTCTTTAGGATGAATAATAGTAACTATTTGTTAATAACTTTTGTTAAAATTTTGTACTTTACAAAGTTTAGTGCAAACATAAATTAGAAATTTTATATTTTACTTGGTATAGAAATTGCAATATTCTGCAGCCGTGAAATAATTAATAAATGTGAAAACTTACCTATAGGAATTAATTTTATTCCGAAACAATCAGATAATATTTACAGTCCGTTAATTAAATTACTATATATTAGATCTTTTAAATAATTCCGACGGCGGGCTTCACGCTGGATGTCAAATCATTTTCCATTTTCACCAAACAGCCCGCCACGCGAAGTAGCGACTCTGTAAGACCATCTCCTATCAATACCAGCAGCATTAAATCAGCAATATTTCAAAATGATATTATTTTAGTAATGGTGAACTGCCAGTCAGAAAAAATACCAAGTCCCAAGAAAATCCGTCAGAAAAAGCTAGCAAATTCGTACATCAACCGGCTTCTAAACCCACCGCTGGTCAGGTCATCTTCACCGTTCTCCTGTGCCTCTTGGGAGTGATAGTTTCCTGCCTGCTTCTTTTCTGTCTTCACAGAAAAATACAGAAGAGAAAGCCCATTTTCGAATCCTTCAGAAAGCCCGCATTTTTCTCTCGGAAAAACTCTTTCAAGTGAGTTAATAAATTAATCATAAATAAAAAACGCAAGGACACGTTATCGAAAAAAATTCTCCAAAGCTTTAATTAATCTTAGCATCACAGCAGTAAAGCACTTAATCTCCTCCCCGAGGACAAATAAATCCCCAAGAAAAATGAAATAAAACGCGAATCCTCTTGGCATCCCCAAGCCTTATCATCTCAAGCAAAAATCCCAGCCGACGAAACGAAAATCCTCCATTCGATTAAAATCATCTTTTTCCAGCACGAACGGCACTGTCCGCACCTCCTCCGGCACCGCCAAGAATCCGGATAATCTCTGGGAGAGCGATTGCTGCACCTGCGGCCGCAGCACTCGGCCCTCGACTCGCAGCGCGCCGTCCGAGCATCATCCGGACTCGTGGGAAAAGTGCAAGTCCAAGAAGACACCGGCGTCGTCGGCGCATACTCCGCCAGGGCCGGCTCCGACGAAGGCTAAGGAGACGAAGAAGGCGAAGAAGAAGCCGCCGACGCCGCCGAAAAAGCGGACGAGGTTTAGTGACGCGGAACTGGATGAGATACAGAGCAGGATAGCTCATATTTTGAGGCAGGAGGGCGGCAGGTGCGACTGCTGCAAGTGCGATGCTGTGCCGCCGAAAGTCAAAGGTATCGTCTGTTTTTTCGATTTGAATTTTTTCGTTTTAATTAAGCATTTGGAATTGTTCGAGTTTTTAAAAGATATCGTATGTGTGTCGTTGAAATTTTAGAAACTTATAAAACGACACGTATTTTACGAAATTTATAGATCAACCGCGGAAGAAGGGTAAATTCAAGTTTTTCAAAAAGAAAAAGAACAGCAAAGTGTGCAATGACTATCGGTGCAACGAAAACAAAATCAGAGAGCTCGCAAATCTTTGCGATCCGTCAAAGAGCTATGATTCAAGATTCCCAAGTTGCGATACAACGGAGCTATACAGCGAAGGTCGCTACAAAGATCCACCAACGAAAAACAAAGGAAAGCTAAAAGTCAAAAAATGAACAAGCGTCTCTACATGTCTGAGTCTAGGTGAGTTTACTATAGTATATATTAAAACAAATTCGATATTTTCCAAAATTTTGCTTAAAGCTTCAAGCCAATTCACAATCCTCCCAATCGAGTCGATGAATGACGTCTCTAACAAGGCGAGTAAAGCTAAAAATAAGCGATGCTCGCTAGAAATGCGCTCGGCGACTTCATTAGCATGTGGCATGAAAGCGCGCCCGGTCATCGGCACGCTGATGGCACTTGAACGTGCGATATCCGGCAGCGCGCGTAATCGCGAGCGTCGGAAATACGAGCCGCCGATTGCAAGTCGTCTGCGCGCGATTTCCTTTGCCAGCTATGCGCTCGTTTATCTACCCTTTGACATTATGTCTTTTATTGAGATCGCTCGATCAACTATGCAGTAAAGTTTAACGTGATTTTCGTCTGGGAGAAAACAAAATTATTGGGATTTTTAATTTCATATATTATATAAGGTATATTATAGATTATAGAAATTAGTAGTTTATCCATGTAAATTAATGATGTAATGTAAAATATTCAAATAACTACATATTAAACTATACTATTACCAGTATAATTGAGATAGAGTTTAAAACTTGCATCGCCAAGAAAATACACAAGTTTTTGTAAAAAAAAACGACATTCTTTGGTAAAGTTTAGAACAAAGTTTATTAAAAAAGTTGTCAGAGCAGTACACAAAAAAGGTTGTTAAAAAAATAAATGTTGAATTTACTATCAATTATAACAATAATTACAAATAGCTTGAAATTTGTGTGTGTATATATATATAGTTACATATATATTTAAAGTAACGCAGTGTGTGTATGTAAGTGTATATGCGCGTGCGGGTATTAAAGAGCGAGAGTGCACCAATTTGGAATGATCTCACATGCACACAGTACTGTGCTCGTTCCTCGCAAAAAAAAAGCACAAAGCGCGCCCAAAAAATGTAGAAAAAAAAAACAGGCGAAAAATCAAATCGAAAAAGTGTGCACTCGCTCTTCTACGCTATGTGTGAAATGCGCATGTATGTACAGAAGGACGCACGAGACAGAGAGCTGGAAAGAGAGACGTGACGCCGGGGCGCGAGGAAGTATTTTACGCGCTCGACCGCACGATTTTATCGATCGCGAGCGCGCGAATGAAAGAAAACGAGCGAGCCAGCTACCTGTGCGCTCGCAGCTTCGCCTCGCGGATACAGAGAAACAATTGGACGCGCTTACAGTTGCGCGCGCGCTCCGCGCCTCCTACTCTATATGGCAATTTCTTAGAGTCGCTTTTTAAGGATTCCATTAGAGGGAACTTTCAAGGTATATTTACACGGTAAATTCTAACGCGAGAGTACGGGATGTGCCGTCACTTCGATACGAATGCTCACACGCGTTTGCGTCCATTCGACTGAATGAATAAAGTATATATATATTGAAATATAGTAAATAAATCATTTGAAGGGTTTTATGGTGCGATTCGGACAGATGGATTTCTTTGAAATCGTTTATTTTTATACGAGCTCTAATGCGTCAAGAGCTAAAAATAATGGATTTATTCTCATAAACGTTCGAGAAAAGTCGATATAGTATATATGAGTAGGTTTGATAATAGAGTCCATTTAAACTCTTATAGAGTATAGACATAAAAATATTTAGATATATCACTCTTGTCAACTCTTTAAAAGAGTAAAATACGACAAGCAAATCTTTATGTACAATAATAAATGAATTTTCAATTGCTGCGTGTGCTTTCTCAATTTGTACATAATAAAAAATTTTGTCTTTTTCAATCGGTACCAAATTAAAAATATATATCCTTTAAAATGCCTACTTCTATTCTGAAGTCAGAGACAGGGTTAAAAACGAAAAAAAAAAAAACACTTACAAAAGGTACATTGACTGGGGACATACGTAGTCATTATTTTCTACTCACTATATTCGCTCTAAGAAATTTATAGAGTACGCGGCGATAGATAGACTTGCGGGAATCGTGCGCGTGTGAAAAACGGAAAAGTGTAGAGCTGTTGCGAAGAAAAAAATAGTGGAGCCTGGATTACGTTGAGTAGGCCTGGAATATGCCGCTGTAGGCCGCGTCGATCGTCTTGTTCCAGGCTTCCGCCGTCTCGGGCGTGAATTTCGCGCCGAACTTCACTTTCATCACTTCCAGTAACACTTCCTTAAGGTTCTGAAAAATAATAAAAATACCGAAGTCATTAGGCATTGTAATGCTTTAAGTGTTTTTTGCATTTATTGATTTTTTTAAAGAATTCTCTGCATTGCGGAGATTTTTGCTCAAAGAAGTTAGAAAAAGTTAAATACATTGTTCACTAAGCATAAGCAAACTTTAGCTTAATTAGTATGCATGCATTAAAATGTTGATTTTAGGCATAAAATTTTTTTCAAAGTTTCTAAATGACAATTGGCATAGTTCCGCAATTTAAATTTAAAATTTTTTCAAAAGAAACTCCTTTATTTTTAAACTTTCATAAAATGTATGATAAAAAAAACAATAATAAAACAATAAATAATTATTTAAATCAAATAAATCAATAAAAGAATCTGGCTTATACTACTTGCGCGTTTAAGTAGTAACAGTCTTCCATTCTTAAAGCCTCGAGTCAAGGTAGCACGCTCACAAAGGCACAACAAAAGCTCATTTATCTCACTTTGCCAGCTGGCCAATCGCGCCTACATACACGCAGAAAGCTCATCCTTCTGTTACATTTACAAAGCGCGCGAACAACCAATGATAAACAAGAGAATGAAAAAAAAAAGCGAGAAGCCGTAATGATCTTCGAGGCGTGATAATTTAATGAGTTCTCGTGAATCACACTCTACTCTAGCTGATATACATTTAACAGAGGAGTATCAATCGAGTAAACAATTTCTAGTCTCTCGAGTCGTCTGCTCTCATATAAGTTGGCGTAATTAATAAAATGAAAATGTTGGTTTTACCGAGATTGAGGTCTCTTTGGGAACATTGAGTAACTTTTTTTTTGCAATTATAAAGCAAACGCGTGGACCTTTTTTCAAGCGTTATTTACCTGGCTTGATTAATACTAGTGCAAGATAGGAGTTCTGCTGGAAGTTTGAAACTACAAACTTTTTAATCTCCTTGAGAAAAGTTAAGAGAAATTTATACGGACAATAAGGGATTTTCTTATCAAAACGCTACCTTCTTTCGTTTTCATAGTTCGTTAAGCAGTGTGGATTAAGACGAAATCCAAATGTCAAAACAATAAGAAAATAAAATTTATTTGTTTTTATCCAACAAGGAATTAAGTTTGAAACGAGATATATCAAAGTGAACGAATTTATAATTATATTTTCAAAATTTGTTTGTTTTAACATATTTAAAAAATATTGTTTAAAATCTGGCATTCGGAAAATATTTTTAAAAAAGAAACAATACGTTCGCGACTCATCAACAAAATATAACAACGCTTGAAAAATACAAACCACAAACCAGCGTACCTCGCATAAATTAAATGTCAAAGATAAAAAAAATCTATTGTTTGAGGTCAAAATATAGCACTTCTGAGACAAAGCAATGACAAAATAACATTTTTTAATATATAAAAGTATAAATTATTAAAAATGTAAACACTGAAAAATTATTAACTATTAATTACATGAACATATTTTTAATATGTAATTTAATTGGTAGACCATATTGTAAAAGCCATATAGTTTTGACTTTTAAATTACGAAATAGCTACATTAAAACTATTTTATACTCGCATCAATTCATATTTTAAATTACTCTCTACACCTAAAACAAAAGAAGAGAAAAAACAACACCTGCACCACCTCAATTAAAATGCGTCTCATAAGAGCTCGACCCCATTCATAAATCAAGTCGCATCGTTCAATAATCACGAGCACAGGTGTGCAGAAATGTTTATATTTTTGTTGCATTCACTCACCAGGAATTGTTCCTTGGTCTGGCCACGTTTGTGATGCCTCTCGCCAATGGTAACCAGATTAGCCTCGAGCAGAGCTGGATCATTCATGGTGTCGATTACGTTGTTCAGTGCCGTGATTACACTCATACAGTGGGCTTGGAATTTCTTATTTGCCGGTAACTCGTCGAGCGTTAAGTCCTTGAACGAGGCGAACATGTTCTGGTATTCGGGATGCTTTTTGAAGAAGCTGAGGAAGTAAAGATTTTTAACTTAATTAGTAGATTGGCTAGATTGTTCGGTGTATAATCGCTTAAAATTCAAAATCCGATTTTATTTTTATTTTATATCGGTTTTATTACCCTATAGTAGAAATGATTGCATTTAATGGCTAGTTAGTCCTTAATAAAAATGGATTTAGTGCTATTTTTTAGTCTCTAACCATTTCAAATGAGTAAATTTCTACCAAGGTACAGTCTTCATAAATATTATTCTCATGAATTGTGAAAATGTAAAGAACTCTTACAATTATTAATAACTTTATACATACTATAGTATATATATATAAATAAATATGAATAATATATCCGAATTTGTAAAAGTAACTTATTTTAAATTAATATTTATCTCTTTGATATTCAAAGTCGTAGGAATATAACTTGTTGAGTACGAGTTCTGAAAGTCATAAAACTCATATGGGAGTCCGTTAAAGTAATGGCTCATTAATTAAAGACATTGTTACCAAATGCTTTGAACTTTGAGATGTCATTCTAAGAACTTATTGCGATTATAACTTCTCACAATTAACGGGATAATGATTATTACTATCCACTAAAATTTATTGCAATTACGAAAGAAGTTTTTCTAATAAAAAAACGAAATTCCATATCAATGATTTTTTCCAAGTTTAGTTCATTAAGAATTTGAAAGGAAAGCAAAATTTCTTCTAACGAGATAAATTATAATTGAAAAAAAGAATTAATACCGCTTGAACGGTCAAGGTTTCACCATAGGTCAATTTCACATGCGCGTACGCGCGTAAACAGATAAATTTCACGATCAAATGGCGCAACACGCAGGCTAACGCGCGCAATCCAATCAATCTCGTGATTCGCGCTCTCCTTCATTGATAAAGCTCACAAGCGTCTTCGCGCGATAGTCGCGGAAAAAATTTTCACGCGCACTTTTCAGCAGCTTCAATTCGAGAAGCAAGTTGGGCGAGCTTCTTAAGACGAGCAAATTGTTCTTGAAGCCCGCGGACGTGTCGGGATTAATGATAAAGTTTTCAGGCTGCGTGCTAAACAGCAGAAATATCCCGAGGCTCGCACCTAATGAATAGCAATGTCAGATGTGCGTGACATAATAAACGCTGACAATTAATGCGCTCGCTCGGCTCGCACCGCCAGCCGATGAAAGTTTTTGCATTCTATATCTATCGCGCTCGCGCAAAGTGCAAGTATTTCATTTTCTCCTCGGGAGCTATCGTATATCAACTGTCCAAACGATTGTTATTCTAGAGATTTTGAGATTAAAAAAACATTGTTTTTGCTTTGATTACGCATTATGTTTCCTCTAATTTTTTATATACCGCCAAAGGAAGAGACCAATTATGCGGTATATAAAAAGATAATAGTCGGGAAATGAAATTTTTCAATAACTATTGTGTAACAACTATGCCAAAATAATGTAAGCATTCCGTTAATTTCCTCGTTAGCAATTAGATGCCTCGATCGATGCATCTTGAAATTGTACCCAAACTATTTTACACTCTGAGGTCGTTTAACGAGCTGACGCCGCTATCTTCGCTTCCGTGATATAATTATTAGAAAGTTCTAAGTGACATTGCTATAACTAAACCGCACCTAATAAGAACGGAACAGCTTACAATAATAGCGATCCTCCTTTTGATTTGGTACTTTCACAAGTAACGGTAACAAAAACTAAATATTATACTTTGATTTCGTTAGTTTTAAAATAAAAATTATTTAACGTCATTCAATCAAATTTTCTCTTTGCATGCGGACATTCTAAAGCCTGGGATGGTATAGGTTTTTAAAAACGTCTAATAATTCCGCTTAGCTATCATGTGCAAAGGTTAAAATGCCTTCGGTCTTTTTCGAGAAATGCATTTTTAACATCTTGGCTCGTTATAATCTAATAAATTGTAATCTAATGAGAAAAAAAGTAAACTTACGCAATCATGATGGCTACGCCGTTAGCAACTGGCTCTTTTCTTACAATGGCCCACGTATTTTGGACCAGCTTCTTCTGTCGGCCTGTTAAACCGGTTGCCGGATCGACAACATTATCGTTGGCCGAGCCCCAAAACAGACTCACCGACGAACCCATGCTGCAAAAAACATAAATTTGATAAGCGCCCCAAAGTTTTACATCATAATTGTGTCGCTGTAATTCTATATATGCGTGGTCAGCGCGAATGCATCAAGACTTTCAATCGTACTAAACTCGAAGAAAGAAGAATAAATAATAAATATACTCCGTTTTTCCGGACGCTTTGATTTTATTAAAAAGTGAAGTTTATTATTTTCTAAAAAACCAAATTTGCATTCAACGCTACCTCTTACAATCTAAAAACTAATAAACACAAGAATCGAATCGACGATGAAAAATAAAAGAAAGCCCCCGTACAAAGAAGCTCATTGACGACAAGCGTGCGAACTTTCCTCTCTCCTTTTCTGGCATTCGAGCCGGAAAATAAAGTCAGAAAAAGCTCAGTCGTGCAGCTGCACAACACAATAAAGCACAGTCTCCGGGAGGGGGGGTCGAGCTTGCGCGCGCGAGGTGCAACAAAAGTGCGCGCTCGCGCAGGCACGCGGCCTGGCAATCAGGCAGCTGCTTTCTTAATTGAAATATCAGCGCCCTTTCGCGAGTGCGCTGATTTTGATTGCCCGTTCCATTGATTGGCACAATCAGCGCGCACGCAGACGCGTGCCTCGCAAGCTCATCGATTGCTTCCGCGAAATTGAATTTTTTTTCACTCCCACTACTCGCGCGGCTGTTCTATAATGCGCCGAGTTTATCGATGATTTTTTTATTCTTTTTTCTTTGGATGATAATCAAAGGAGAGATAAAAGGGAGGACTGCGAGAGGACTCGTTGATTGAGATTTTTTTACGAGGAAATATTAAGTGGAGATTGCCAGTGAGGGAAGGATTTTTTTCTACGTTAAGATCTCGGGCGGTGTTATATCGACTGTTACTACTGATGGAAATTGAGAGGATCGGTCGCAACTGTTGCAGAGAGCCGGACTAACCTTTCTTTACTAGATCACATTTTTCATTATCTTTGCGTATATATATGCTTTTAACGTTATTTTATTTAACCATTTATAAAGTTAAAAATTATAATATTTAAATTAAATTCAGATCTTTTAATGCTTATATCTCAATCGTACAACGTATATTCTCCAGACAAAATAATGTTTTGCAATCTAAATATATACATTATGTGTATCACTAAGGAAATGCTACGATATCTTATCAGTCTAAATGTACGCACTTAGGATGATAGATATTTATATTTAAATTCAGTAATGAGTTCATTTGCACTTCCTCTTAGCTTCATTTTAAAATAACTTCCATTGAAATGTATCGAATATTTGAAAGTAAAAGTGGAATTCAAACTGCCAACAGAAGCTCAGCTTGATAATAAATCGCGCGGTAAACAAAAGCCAGAGAAATGCATAGAGAAATAAATTTTGTTCAACAATACAATATTTTCAAGAACTCTGACAACAAACCTACTGATTGACCATAACAATTTGATCTTGCAAGTCAGCTGGGCAGTTACATTACAAAAAAGATCTTGTTTTTAACGTTCTTTAATAATATCTTTTCTCAAAAAAAAAATAAAATAATAAAAATAAAAAAAAACAACAAAACGAAAAATTTCTCCAAAAAATCACGTACTCACCCTTCTACCTTGACAAACTCGTGCAACCCGCTCTCAAAACCAAAACCCAAACTCTCTCTCAGTTATCTCCAGCAGAGCAGCACAACATCGGCCTGCAGTCGACGATCGCGGAGTGCAACACGCGAGGATAGAGCAGCGCGCGCGGGGACGGAGCCAGAGAGCAGCCGCTGTCTTTTCGGCTGCGCTATGCCACTGCCTTGGCGCTCGGCACCGCCGCGGCCGGCTTTTTCGCGCCTCCCCCCACCAGGCCGTTCAGCCCCTACTCTGAGCCTGGAGGCGCGCCTGCGCGAGTTTCGTTTTGTCGCGCGCGCAGCTTATATGCATATACGCTCGTATACATCGCATATATCTAGTTGAGACTCGAGAGACAGGCTAGACAAGCTGATGGCCCGGCTCGTCCGCGCGCGAGACACTACAGAGATTGAGATAGCGCGAGAGGGCTATGGCTTCTCGAGGAGAGAGAGAAATAGTGAGAGAGGAGGAGCGAGGGATGAGGAGACGGAGAAGTTGCTATAGTTTTTTTAGAAAATTAGAGCGAGAATTATGAATTGGATTGACAGTTTTTTGGGGATTGTTGAATGAAGTTAGACTGGGTGGCATGAGAGAGTTGATGTTGAGTTACTCTTTTCAATACAATAGCAATTAATTCAATAAATATTAAAATGAGATTCATACAAGTATATGGTCAATTTATTGAAAAAAAGAAATATACAAAATTAAAATCTGAATAGCTAGAAAATAATTGCACTCGAGAGAGCCCGCGAACTGAAAAATTCAATCTAAAGAAAGTAAAATCCATTTTACTATAATCAAGGGGAAAAAGAGATTGTTAAAGAACTCGATAAGGAAAAAAATTGAGAGATAATTAGAAAAATCAGGGATATAAAATTGTTCTTGTTATCGGGAATGAATAAAGTAGATAGAGAAATAGAAGAAGAAAAAGAATTACAGAAACGGCGGGGCGATAATAGAGAAGGGGAGCGCAGTAATGGACATATACGAGAACGTTGAGATTGAGAGAAAAGGATATATAGATCGAGCTCGACGGAGAGCTTGGTACTTTCTCTTTTTCTCGATTCTCGCGTTCGACATGCGCTCTCATATCTGTGGTTTTTCAAGATAACTACTTATCGGTTCATTTTTTTTTTTCGAAATCTAAATTAATCTCTGATTTTGAGGGCTTGAAAATCACTCTCTATTCGAAAATTCATAGAATTGTGGAAAAGTTGTTATTTAATAGAGATGGAATTAGAGTTGTACATATAGTGTAATGTCTGAAATTTTTTTTTTATTGTGCTCATGTAATTTAAATAAATATACTTACATATATTTGACTTGTCTTCTCTGATCTTGGCTAAACG
>UELX01000981.1:0-54622 GCA_900480035.1 Eupelmus urozonus
CGCTCAGTGCTTTTACAAGTAGACAAGGCCGTAAGTCGACATACGGTCCCTCCCAGTTGTACAGTGGTGATGTATTTTGGTCGAAATACAGAAGTTTCATGACAAGCGGTCTTTTTTATCTAAAATAAATCGACTTCAGTTGAACAAAAAAAATATTTAAAAAAAAACGTAATTCTGTACGAATTTTTGATTAGATAAATCATATGCAGTTTTTTAACGAATCGAATGATATGAAAAACTCATTTTCGTCAAAATTTTGACATAAGTGTCTTTTTCACTTGTAGGGCAGTATAAGTCAATATTATAATAGCATCCATCAATGAATTTTAATAACTCATTTTAATTATTTTAAATAATAACATTTGAGTTTAAAATTTACATGAATGTTTGATTTATAAAAAATAAATAAATTGATTGACAATATGATGATTTGAAAAGTTTCAAAATAACGAGATATTGCCTAAATAACGAAAAACGAAACTAGCGTAAACTAATACGCATTTACATTAGTATTTGAAACAAAATAGATGTGCTTGAAACTTGATGACCATCGATGTAATTTTCTAAAGAGGAATTGTTTAATTAAAGTCAAGTACAAATCCAAAGGTTTCACATTGGTTAAAAAAACTCACTCGACGTTATTGTTTTTTTGAATAAAAGAAAAAAAATGCTTCAATAATTCCTTTTGCAACGATTGGAATTGGAGTAGTTTTAATTAAAAATATTAATGAAACTCTTTAAAAGAGCAAATATGTTTGCTTTTAGGTTACATACTATTTCAATACTTTAGAAAAGCACCTATTCGAAAGTTAATAAAATTATTTCTATGACAGTAATCTCAAAACAAAAGTTAAAAAATTGCTAATATTATGATTTCTATATTTCAATTGATTTCCCAAACTAACGCTTTAAACAAATTTTTTGTGTTATCGAAAAATTGACGTTTTAATGGAGTTTAGAGGAAATGAGTTGAAATCTAACACTTAACTATTTCATGGAACGTTACACAAATATAATAATATAGCTATAATTTTAAGATTCACTCTTTTCTGTTGCTGCAAACTAGGAAACCCTACAAATTGTAGAAAAATAAAGAGATTAGATCAGCAGTATACTTATTGTTCCCAAACTCATACATAAATGGTGAGACCACAATTTTCAAAAAACGGACTTATAGTAGCGTATTTGTAAGCAGTAATTTTAGAAAATCATATATTAACTTTTATACTACTTATGAAATATTTTGTTTTAAAATTCAATCAGGATTATTAAATCGCACTTCTTTAGTACCCTATTAAAAAAACAAGCTCTTGCGAATTAATACAGTAGATATTTTAATTAAAATTTACAAACTCAAAGCTACCATTCTTAAAACTTTCCCGCAAACCCCCCTCAAAAAAAAAACAAATCCCATCCACTGAATACACGCATGCCTGATAAAGGATAATAAAAACTGCAGAGGCGGAGAAGCAGACAAACAGGTCTTCATTCGCGAGGAAAGAAAAGCTCGTGCGCGCGCCAGCCGAGATAAATAAACAAAGAAAAAGAAAGAAGTGGAAAGTGGCAGAGAGAAGAAAGAGAAGAATTCTTTCAAGACTTTCGTAAGCGCCCGAGGCGCGGAAGCCAGCCTCGAGCCTCTAGGTGCGAGAACGAAAATTTCAAACATTTAGAGCGCACGAAGCTGCCTCCTATATACGCGCTCTCTCGCGTGGGCGTTTTACGCTCTTAATATTTAGAATAGTTGACGAACTTTCTCGCGAGTTTTATTGCGCTTAGCCATGAGAATCAAACGGATTTCTTTTTTTACTCTAAACATTTTATTTTTGAACGCTGGTATTGTTTACACTGAGCAATTTTTAAACCCAAGTCGATAAATCTTCGAATACTACAAAAACGTAAAAGAAATTTTTCAGTATACAATCAAACCAAAAAACCCGCTATTAAAAAAAAAAAGAAAAAAAAAATAATCCGCCCACCCAAAATTGTAAACTCCAGCAATCCGCCCGGAGAAACAATAAAGGAGGCAAGCTTCTCTCTACAGGCAGCTTAGCTCTCGCAGCGAGAGGCAACGACACGTGGAAAGGCAATTTTCCGTCGCGGTGGCTCTTGTCCAACTATCTCTCTCCGCCTCTCCCTAGTGTCTACAGCTGCTCTAGCTCTCGCCGCGCCAATTGTTTCGTTCGCCCTCGCTGCGAAAGCTCATTGCTCTCTTTCTTCTGCGCTTTCTTGCTCTTTGCTTACTCTCCGCGCTATCTCCGGCTTTTTTCTCCTCTTTATTATTGCAAGATGCGCGCAGCTTTATCGCGCTGCGCTTTTACCGATTGGGCTGGGTAAAGTAGGAATTTATCGTTGCTTCGGAGAATTGGGGAATGAATGTTTGATGGCTGGGAAATCTTGACTTTCCGGGCGAAGCTGCACTTTTTGCGATTGGATTGCGAGTGAGGAAACTCAGGGGGATGATGAGGCGAGATTTTTTTGAAATTTTCGGCTGGATTTATGGCTTATGTGTGGAAGCTGGTAGTTTGGAGGGGGGAGGGAAAAAGTGACCCTCGATGTATGATCGGGGAAAATATGTTTGCCGTGATGTAGGTCGGATAAATTTTTAATAGATGCGAGAAAGAACTTTATTTTTGGACGCGGATCTTTTAATAGTTTGGGATGTGAGTTTTGCGAAAAAAAATCGATCGATAGCCGAGGGAACTTTAGAAACTTTGTCCACATTTGTTATCGTCGCCTTTTTTTCTAACATTGGGGTGAGTTACTGGAATCTTGAAACGTTTAATCTTGTTTATGCTCATAATTTAAAATAATAGCTACGGTTTTTAGACGTTTGCTTGAAATTTTCAATTGGAGCTTTTCGTAAAATTATTGTATGTAAACTGCTACAATGGAAATTGAATGAGATAAGAATTTGTGTCAGTTATAATTAATGTATAGAAACTTTATTTCTGTAGTCCCTAAATAATAATAATAATTTAATTATTTTTATCAGCTTACAATTAGATATGCCTTTGTTAAATACTCACTGCAATTAATAGCGTTAATGAGCTTTGGAACTTATTTTATCAGAATAAGTAATCACGCAAAGCTCAAAGTAAAAGAGAATAAATTTACCTACCCGCAATGATCAAAATATCATTTAAAAAAAAAAACTCCCAAAATAAATTGACATTTAAAAAAATATTAAACACCTTATCAAACTAAAAAAAACTTCACTCTATATACCATCCCCTACAAATACTACATTGGTTTTTCCAAAAATCGCTGATACATCTTATTTATCGCATTAAATCACGGGTCTAGCGCACGCGTGCGCGCGACTGACCCATTTTTCGACCCATTATCGTAAAGTACACGCGTCTTTTTTCTTCACTTTCTTTATTAAACCTACCAACGTATCTCGCCGTTTAATTTCGCGCAAAATTTACATCTCGTCGCCGGTTTTCTCTTTCTCTTATCTCTCGCGTGTTTCATGACTTTGCATAATTTTGCCATCCCGCGCGTGGTTTTACTAATTTTTCTCGTTTTTTTCTGGTCGTAAATCCATGATCGCACCATTGAATTTCGCGATATTAACATTTTGTACGCACTCGGACGTTTTTTTATCCTTCTTTTTGTAATTGGAAATTCATTAATTGCAAAGCATACGTGGTTCTGGCAGTTTTGCAGTGGTGCTTTGCGGTATGGATTTTTCATTAATCTTTTAAGGATAATGTTCTCTGCAGTGTAGGCAATGGATT
Source organism: Eupelmus urozonus (assembly GCA_900480035.1). NCBI lineage: Eukaryota > Metazoa > Arthropoda > Insecta > Hymenoptera > Eupelmidae > Eupelmus > Eupelmus urozonus. The sequence continues at coordinate 3,741 of UELX01000981.1, forward strand.
TAAGCCGTTATTTTATCGGGAAATTCTGAAAATCATTGAAATTTCAGTGCTTAGTGGATTAATTTTTTATTGTCTTGACGCGATTAAATTTTGAATCACTATAATTCAAGGCGTGGAAATCCAAAATGTACGTAATTATTGCATAGGTAGTCTTTAATAAAGTTAAAACAACACTATGTAAATCGGAAAAAGTGAAAAACTACTTGTTCATTAAATAAGTGATTGTTTACTCTTTCAAATTTAGATAGCACAATCTTTAAAACATGAACTAACAATTTAATATTAAAAAGAGCTAAAAGCTAATAATTACTCTAACAATACGTTCCATCGAAATGACTAACCAATCCTTTCAATAACTACACGCGAGCGTAACTACTCCAGAAACTCGATGTTTAAATCCCGGAAAATTGCGCCAACGCAAAAAAGCAGCTTTACCGGCAAACGAAAAAAAAACAAAAGACCTGAATAAAAATATGTATAATTTTAAGCTTCTCCGAATGGATCGGTGCGCTTGCGTATCCGGCCTGGATTATAAACGACTTCATAGTCCCCAAACACATCGAGCTGTAAACATATCTGTATACTTTTCTTTTTATTCCTACTGCATAATCGCTTCTTTAAAAAGCCGCGGCTCTCTTTTTCACTCGTTACTCTATTTCTGCGCCTTGTACGTACAGAAAAAGAGATCGATGAGTTTAATTTGAGTCCTTTCGGCTAACTATATTTGTTTGCGTGGAATAATAAATAATTTATGAAGTAAAAATGTTTGCGTTGATCTATTTTTGTTTTTAACGGAATAAATTCGAATACTTTGAAAGTATAGAGGTTATGTTGGTTGTTACCGTTGGAGAAATAAATAATGCGGTTGCGGGCGAGGCTAGGTTTTATTATGAATTTTATAATTCGGAAAAGAAATCCTATTGAAAGATAAAAGGAAATTGTATGAGGAAACTTTTTAAGCTTTAAAACTCGGGCAATATGGCCAAGTTCGGTCTATACGGGCGATCAAAATAGATGACTGAACCTTTTTATGTTTTCGCAATAAAATTAATGATTATTCTTTTCTTGCGCCCCGGAAATCAAAGTTTACGACTAAAGACGGTTTTCCGAAAAGTTGCTGGAATTTACTCGGTTTCTCGGAATTTTCAAAGTATAAAAAGTTTTACTCTCGCGGCTGGGGTCGAAATATAACTTTTTTCAATTACATTAAAATTCCGATGCAGCATCGCAAATTTAATAATGCAACTAAAAGAGCGCTGTATTTGTTTTCATTTAAAGTTTAAACTGATTTTATGTTTTACTAGGGGAATATGAAAGTAATTCAATACCAATTCGTTATTTTTCGATGAAATATTTTGCAAAATCTAGATTTTATTTTTAGTTACATCGCGTATAAAATGGTTCCAAACAAAAGAAAACCCGTTAATTTATGGGAGTTTTGTAATGGGTCTATAAATTTTAATCTCAAGCTTCAAGCGTGACGGCCCCGAGAGAAAAAAAAAACTCTCATGCGCGAATAAAAAAGTCTCATTTTATTGTAATCCTAAAGGAGCCATAAATTCGACACCTATGTTGAAAATTGGAAAACTCTCAAAAACGATAGAATTTCTATAAAAATGCTTCAAACGAATAGAATCTAGGTGAGTGTGCATTATTTAAATGTTTTTTCTTCTAAATTAAAAAATTTTATATTTCAAATGGAAGTTTCATTAGTTAAAAAGAATTTTTAGTGTTATTTTAAAACTAATTGCAGTTCTCCATAGACGTAAATTTGAGCAAATAAATCTATTCTAAGAAAAAATAATAATATTACTATTGTTTAACAGCTTTAAACTACGAATAAAGACTGTACTTGAAACTTTTTTAATTTCCGTTAGAATACATTTGTTTCATAATTTTTAAACTTTGAGGACAGCTAATTTATTTATAAAAATGATTTTTTTAGCTGTTATTAAGTGCACAAAGTTTGATTAGACAAAGACAGATATCTAGCCACATTTTAATCAAATACTAAAATCTAAAATAAAGCATTTTTTAACGTTAATGAAATCATCTTTAATAGGGGGTGGGGGGACAAAAGTCATTTAAAAATTCAAATTTTGCACTGAAATTAGCAAATGAAAAATTAACTATTTTGCTTACATCAAACGGTAAAAATTATTAACTTACAGTAAACGACGAGTTAATATTGCCCTCTGTTATGTAATTATCTATCATTTTACAAAATTTATAGTTTATGTTACAATTAATACCATGGCGAGAAAAGCTTGAATAATAATTATTTACACTATTTTTACATTATTTTTAATTGACTTTCGGACCTCGTTAATACTATTTTGTATCAAAAAGATCGAATTTTTACAGCTTTCAATTTTAGAAACGAAATAATATTTAAAATAACTTAAGCCTCTTTTTCAAAATTCAAAAACACAAATAAATAATGAATAACATAATTTGTCAATTTTGCGTTTAACATAATCGTACCCTTCTTCTATACAAAGTATTAAACGTGAACAAAACAAAAAAAATCGTTATCCGCTGTATTTCGAATTTCCGCGTCAAGCGCGCCTATAACCTAACCTTACAACCACGCAATCAATACTTTTCAATATGGCCGCGCCAAGGCAGCTCGCGCGCACGCACATGTATATTTCTCGTAATGTTGTCGGCGGCGTTGAGCTGTTGTCGTCTGTTAAGGTACAGGTTAGGTCAGCTCTGGAGTAAAAGTACACTATTAAGCATGGAGCAGGCCGCAGCGTCAGACGCAGAGCCAGACGTTCTGAAAGAGGGCAAAGCAGAGATACTTGTTGACAAGAAGAATATATTTTATAATCCGGTACAGGAGTTTAACCGGGATCTTAGCATCGCAGTGCTAACTCAATATTCTAAGGAGCGCAGTCAGGAAGGTCTTGACAAGCCAAATGGCAAGCAGAAGAAGGAGGAATCATTGGAAGGTCTTCGAGTCCTGGAGGCACTGTCAGCGACTGGTCTGCGGAGTATCAGGTATGCTAAGGAGGTACCGGGTATAGCTGAGATCATGGCTAATGATATTAATATCAAAGCGGTGGAAGCTATCAAGAAAAATGTAGCTCATAATGGAGTAGAGAATATTGTTACTCCAAATCAAGATGATGCGACGATGGTTATGTATCTGAATAGAAGGACAAAGTTCGATGTTGTTGATTTGGATCCTTATGGTTGCCCATCTATATTCTTGGATGGAGCTGTGCAGTGTGTTAAAAATAACGGACTTTTAATGGTTACTGCTACTGATATGGCTGTATTGGCAGGAAATACTCCTGAAACTTGTTACGTCAAGTATGGTGCTGTTTCTTTAAAGTCCAAATCTTGTCACGAAATTGCTTTGCGAATATTATTACAACACATAGCTAGTCACGCTGGAAGGTACGGTAGAGTCATGACGCCTGTGCTATCTATAAGTGCTGATTTCTACATAAGAGTTTTTGTTAAAATTCACACAAGTCAAGAAGGTTGTAAACGTAATATAAGCAATTTAGGTTTTGTGTATCAGTGTACAGGGTGTGAAAGTTTTACCATTCAACCACTAGGAATTATAATACATAATAAGACGAATAAATTACCACATACACCTACAGTTGACAAATTGTGTGAGTACTGTAAGCATCACAAACATCATATGGGTGGGCCAATCTGGATTGGTCCTTTACACAATAAAGAATTTGTAAATAAAATTTTAACAGAAATTGACAGCGAAGAAGAAAATAGCTTAAATACTTTGAAAACTATGAAAAGAATCCAGGGAATTTTGCATGTAGTGCAAGAAGAATTGGAAAATCCCTTGTATTATCAGATCGATAGGCTGACATCTACAATAAAGAGTAATGTACCACCTATGGTACAGTTCAGATCAGCACTACTTAACGCTGGATACAAAGTGTCATACTCTCATGCGAATAAAACATCTATCAAAACTGATGCACCGAACCAAGTGATTTGGGACATAATAAGAGCATGGGAAAAAGCAAATCCAGTTAAAAAAGAAAAGTTTGAAAAAAATAGTCCAGGGTGGGTGATTTTAAATAGTGAAACAAAAACTAACGTATCGTTTACTCAACATTCGGATGCTGTACCATTTTCTCAGCAGCAGGGAATGAAACGTTTTCAACACAATCCAACAGCTTATTGGGGTCCAGGAACTAGAGCCACAACTATGAATCTTAATGAGGCGAATCCAGGTAAAAAGGAAAGAAACCAAAATAAAAAAAAAAGAAGAAAGAAACCGGAAGATGACGAAAATTTGAATGAAGAAAAGAAAAGGAACATTGCAGAAGAAGAAAACGTTTGATTAAACGTTGTTTTTTAAAGATATTATATTTTGAAAGGAAATATCTGATTAAATATGAAGTTATTTATGTAAATATTAATAAACGTATTTTATATTGTTTTACAAACAAATTTTTACTCTATACTTTCTTTTTCCTTAATTCATTATTTATTTTTATATAAAGCATCAATCCCGCATTGAAAAATTTTTATTTATAGGTAAAAATATTAATTTACACTCATTTGTTCGCTTACGAAAAAATCGCGAAATCGCTAGATTATTTCAAAAATATAATTCCTATAATTAGCTACCTACAAAATAAAAACACGCAGCATATCAACTTTTAATTAGAACCTTAATACCAAACCGTCAATCCAACCCTAAAATAAAATCCAATCAGCCTTCTCCACAAAAAAAAAACCGAGAAAAAAGTCCTTGTCTAACAAGCTTAAAACCGTGACTCACTTTTTTGCGCGCGCGGCCAGCTCGTGTAAGGGGGTGGATTAACGGGTGTCAGGCGGGGGTGGCTGCATGTTCGGACGCTGCATAAACGGCTCGTCAACGTCGCCATATCCACGGCTCTTTTACGAGCGTACAAAATTGAAGGGAGGTACCTATAATGCGGATGTTCGCCGGACGCGAACGACGCCTACTCTGATTAGTGGATTCAGATTTTTTTGCGCGGCGTTATTACCTTTTGTGTAGTTAAAGTTTTTTTTTTAAGTGGCGAGGGGTGTGGTTGTAGTTTGACGTGTTTGAAAGATGAAAGAATTTTATTTTTATTTTTTTAGCAAATTACAATTTAGTTGCTATGTATTGTTAAATTGATTCTTTTTAAGTAAATTAAATTTTTGGTTTTCTTTAAGAAATTGGAACGAATTTCATTTTGCGTTAGTGCTTTACAATTTAAATTGAAAGAAAATACGATTTTTAGTTTCCTATTAATACGTGCCCTTCGTTTGCTTTTTCTCAATTGCGTATTCTGGTAGATATTTTTCCTACATTATCTTTTTAACTTATTTCAATAATCCATCGAAAAATACGAGCTTAAATTCAAAAATTCTCTTTTTCATTCATTACGTAAAAATAAATCAATTCATATTCAGTGTTCGAACTCCAGTTTTTTTAAAATTCAGCCCTATCAAAACGAAATGATCCGAATTAAGTCGCGCAGTAAAATTTAAAATCCCGATATTCAAAATGCAAGATACCATCCAGGAGCAAAAGAATTTCACCATCCAATGCTTTTTGGCTCTCGTCTTCCACCAATTCACAAAGTCTAATTTTTGACCTTCCAAGCGCACTCGGGCACGAGGCGAATAGAATTTCAAATGCCGTCGCGCTTATATCGCGCGCGGAAATACTAATTCTCGACAATTCCGGAAAGTTCGTCCCTCAAACTGAATTTCGAGACAAAAGCGCGAATTTCAACTTCCTGCCGCTCGTGAAAAATAAATTCGCGCTTTATTAGGCGTCAGCTTTGTATCGCGCTCGGCTCTTTTTCCATTTAAAAATTCTATCTTGGAAGCGACTAACTAGCGCCGCGGTATTGCAAACTTAATAACATACTACTCGGACAAGTCCTGCGGGGGATCTAGGTGGTAAATAAAGTTTAACCTTCGGTAATCTTGGGTAATCTCTTTATATCAGCGGCTCGCTTGTACGAGAAACTTATAGTGCGTGTAATCTCGCCCGCTAGTTTATTAAAATTCAAACAAACCGCGTTCACCTCAGCAGTGACTGTATTTACATATTCGTTTGTATCAAACATACCACCAACCTTTAAATAAAACATCATAACCACTAAATCTCCCATTAAATCATGAATAAACGATCCTTGGTAAAAACTACCCCGTGATTTCACGTGAGATTTCACTCATGACTTTCATCGCCACTCAAACACCACTCAGATAATTCGATACTCCATATTCAACGGAAAAATCATGAATACATAAATCCAGCCTCTGAAGAAGCCGCATAAAGCCCCGGAAAGCACCTCCGCACCTTCCAACCGTAATACTACAAGCATCAGGCTGCTTTTTGTCCCGCCCGAGAGTCGAATCTGCATAATCGCGCGCATTACATTCTCGTTTGCGCGTCGGCCCCTTTTTTACCCTCCCTCCAGCTCGCGCCTCTAACGCGATTATTGTTAATTATATCAGCGGCAGCGCGGGCTGAAATCAATCCTCCGGCGTTTCTTGGCACGTGGCCAGATACCGCGCGGGCCGCGACAAAAAGCTACCTTCTGAGACGCGCGCTGCTATTCTAAGGTTAACGCCGGAGATTGCCGGCCGAGATATAGGAGGTTAGGTACTTTGCATCCGGTGGGATATGAATTATTGTTTGCAGGAGTGGTGTGGATGGATGTTGAATGCGAATAGGGATTTTGAGAGGACTGATTCTGTCCGAGGTAGAATAATAGAGGTTTTGAGGGATTTTGTTTCTATGTTTGGGGTGAGGTTAGGGAAGATTGATTTTAATGGTCAGGTGTGGTGATAATTTATGTGAACGCAGTTGGTCGGACGAGTTTGGTTTTTAAATTGATTATCAGGGTGATATTTTTGGAATGTTGGGATGATGATTTTATTTTTATTTCGTGTGAGAAGGGTGTGTCTCACGGCTACGAAGTAGTTTTCTGACAAATGCAAAAAAGTTAAAAAATTTGTAATAGTTGTTGAATAAAGAATTATTTTTTCTAATCTTTTTATATTCAATATTATTCCAAAAAATGTGAAATATCATTGTAATGTTGAAATAATAGAGTTTTTATAGTTAACAACATTTATATGTATATGAGTAAAAAAGGTCAGGGTGGAAAATCGATCCAGAATTTCTAATATTCTTTCTAAATATAATTGTTTCATTTTCTGTAAAATTATAATATCAAAATTTTCATTCGTGAGAAAGAAAAGTTACAATCTAATTTTACTTACGTAATACTTTTTTTATTTTTAGGAAAACTGCGATAGCCCTATATGAAGTGCCTGTATGAATAAGGCAGAATTAGATCGCGTGACCACTGTGTCATAAAAATTCGATTTAGTTTAGACTATTTTCGTAGCAGACAGATAACGAGCAGCTTTTTGAGCATAAAATGATGGTAGAGAAAGTATAATTTCATATCGCACGTAAAGAATTTTAATTAAATTAAAATTTCTAATATTTTTAAAAAGCTTAATGCTCGTATTCATATTTAATAATATTTTCTAAGACTATTTAAAACACTATAAAGTGTGCCATATTAAAGTGCAGGATATACTTTTAAGAATTTTAATAAAATAAAAACGTCTATTAATTTTTATTGTTACGTATTCTCAGAATTTTAACTATTTGGAAGTTACATTAACAATAATAAACGATAGTACAAAATTGAATTTGAAAACCATCTTTTACACGTAAAATGCCAGCCCCGTAATAAAAAATGTTACCAAAACTCAAACTTCAAGACACCCGCGCTTTTCAAACTTACCCTCAAAAATCAAGACCCATCATCTTACTCATATTCCTCCAAACAATCTCTACACATTTACCTGCTGACGCTCTCGCTTATCGAATACTCCGATTCCTTGCGGAAGCCACACATCCTCACGTCGAGCTCGACGATGGCGATGCAAGCCTTGGCTACGATTTCAAAGGCTTCTCCAACTGCAGAAACAACGACAAGTCCAATTACACCGAGAACTTGAACTTCTCGGGCCGAATATAGGAAAAGAAAGAAAAAAAAAATAACCGCGGGCTCGCCAGGTGTATGAGGTATATACATACACGCACGTGGCGGTCTTGCCCTACTTTCGACTCTCAACGCCTGTTTGTTTTCTGCCGGACGTTTATCGTTCGGCCGCGATTATAGATGAATAATGCATGCATAATAAAGGTGAATAAAAATATGAGTGACTTTAGAGATGGGATCTCTAGTTTTGCTAGCTTCGCGGTTTTATCTAGATAAAGCTACAATTTTTTCTCTTTTTGAATTAATTATGCAAATAACAGAAAGGTCCACTAAAAAGAACAATCGCTTGAGCCATAAGCGCACGGGCCATTTTTAAAGCACGCCCATAAAGGCAACTTTTCGCCTTCATAAAATCACCGCCCGCAATCAATACGCACTCGAGAGCTGGTAAATAAGCCAGCATGAATTTAAAAACCAGCCAACTTGGACAGAATTCAAAATATCCCCTCCCACGCCAACGAAATGTATATATACACAGAATGGAAATTCACCTATATCTCCAAACTCGTTGTTGGAGCAGTCGATCCTCAAGGCGGTGAAGTTAGTGCGCCCGGAGGCCAGAACTTCGGCCATCGCCATTCCACCGTCGCCGCCCATACAGCAGCCGCTGATGTTCAGATATTCCAGGGAAGCGTATCTCAGCAGCACTGAAAGCACGAGTGTATACATATATATACGTGTAATGTAATTTTTGCTCTCGAAAGACGGAGAAGAGGATAAATCTATCGTGCTTCCTCGGCGCATTTTGGGCACGCGCGCGAGCGGAATTTTTGGAAAAACTCGAAGACTTTTGAATTTTTGCGTCGGAGTTTGCCGGTTATTTATTCGCTGGGCGAAGTTGCGAATGATTGATGAGAGCCGGGTATTTTCGGAGCGGGAACTAGGCGTTTACGCGGCAACGAGTTGCCGATTTTCGGCAATATGGATATGCTTTGTGATTTAGAGTGTGGAATGGATGGATGGGTTTTACTTTGAGTGGTTTATTAATAAATGCCCCAGGGGAGTGGTGTTTTGTGATTAAATGATGGGGATTTCACGGTTCATGTTTACGTAAACTGCTTTTCAGTGGTTTGTTTGAAATTATGTATACGTTTCATTAGTGAATAGTAATTTATTAAATTTGTATATTTTTTACTAAAATAGACTATCGTGTTTATTAATTGACTTTTCAGATAGTTACTACACTGCTGATATCTATTTGAGATTCCGACATTTGATTTTAGTGTAATAATTTTCGTGTTGGAATTCTGAGTATGAAAATGTCAAGTTATCAAATTTACTGTAATGTAGTACAAGAATTCTAATTAAATTACCACAATTCACGAGTTTACCTAATTTACGTTTATATTAATTATGCATATTCTAATAAATCCGCTATTCAAATAAGATGCTTTATTACTTGAATCTTTATCATTCATCAATATTTGTATGCCTTATTCCTACGTTTTATCATTCATTACATGTAATATTTTTACATAAGATCAAACCACTGAAAAACAAATCGCTCTCTCAAATTTCTCCCACCGTAAAAGTCAAATCCTACTCAAACTAAAAAAACACCATACACCTACTCTCAACCCAACAACCACCCAAAAAAACCCAAAATACTCACGAGCAGCCAGATGGTTCGCGCCCTCGTCGCCCAGGGGATTAAGCCTGAGGTCGAGCGAGGCGACAATCGAGCAGTCCTCCTTGTCGACCTCCTCCTCGTCGTAGCTCTTGTGATCCTTGAGAAGACCGCGGACAATTCCGGCGATGCCCTTGGGCCCTATGCCGTTGTTGGCAAGCCTGATCGAGCGGAGATTGCCGGCCCTGCGCTCGCGCTTGCGGCTGAGGAAGGCGCCAATCGCGTACGCCCCTTTGTCGCCTAGTTTGCAGTGCGAGAAGTCGAGCTCCACTAGCTATGGGTGGTTGAGAAAGTTTTTTGGTTTGTTGAATGGTGTGTTTTTCTGGAGGTGGTAGTACTGGGTGAGTGGGAAGATTATTGTTGGGGATTGGTGGTCTAATAAGAAGGCTCTTATTAGAACATATCTAGATTTTCTTATTAATACAATTTTAATAACGAAATTCTTAAAGCTAAATCTAACTAAATTTTAAAATAAAGTGTATTGCAAATTTTTAAATTTAAGTTCAGACGTATAAGCTTTGTTTTTGCAGAATAGTTCTGTGACATCCCGAGATTTTAAATTAAGTACTTATTTTTTAAAATTGAATGGAAAACACCAATTTTTAAAGCAATGAAAGTTCTTCTTAAATATTAAATTCCTATTGTTACATATCCGAAAATTGTTCTTTCACAAACTACTAATATTTGTTGACAATAGCTACTTTTAATTACAGTTTTGTTATTATATTTGTATGAAATATAATCATAGTAGTTGATAAGCGCATTATCGACCCACTTCCGGACCTTTTATGACTATTAAATTTATTACGTTGCAGCAAGAGAAAAGAGTGGCTATATATATCTCAAAGTTATGGTTATGATTATATTCATATTCAGGGCCATAATAAATTAGCTGAGTATTAGATTTCATCTCCTTTTCTCCAATTTCGGGCGTACCTTTCAAGATTAAAAACTCGGACTTTCGAAAATATAAAAAGTGGATTTAACAAACTGTCAGAAAGTCGTAAAACCGTTCTTGAACAATGTCTTGATTTTTAGACTTTATCTGCTAGATCCTTTATCTAAGTTTATATACAAAAACAACTAAATTTTTTGGGACAATATCTATATAAAAAAAAAGAACTTTTAGAATACGTTTCATTAAAAATTGTTTTATTAGTTTCAACTGAAGCATTAATTAGTAATCACATCCACCTACACTTATTTTCAAATTCACCAATTTCCGATCATTTATTAAACGCAAATCGCAACGGTCGGCCACTTCCACTAGCTCCACATTTCTCTAAAACCGCTGGCACTTTTTCATCAAATCAAAAAAACGTGCTTGCCTCCGCTCTCTCTTCCTCACATTCTCACCAACCTCAACACCAAAATTGAAAATTGAAACATCAATCTCCCCCCAGTCACCGCGCTGCATCCACCCTCCCCCCTCTATAATTTCCCCACCCCGCCGTGATTAATCACAATCGAGGCCTATACACACAACTAGGTTAATCCGCGAGACACGATCATTACCACAGAGCGAGAGCATCCCCCGCCGCAGGCTTGGCGCGTCGTTCTGTAATAACAACCCTCTACCCCCCCCCCTCCGCGTGAGCTACATAGCTACACGTGCTCCGGTGCGCGGTTTATCATTATCCGCTTCCATAGTCGACGGCGGCAGAAGTTTCACGTCCAGCTGCTGCTAAAGCTGCACGCGATGTATATGCGGGAGGGCTCGCGTGCCAGTTGTTTAGGTGTATTTTGGGGATTAGCGATGGGATTCTTGTTGTGAGTTTGGATTTTTCGGGCTCCGTTGTGGAGAGGGCTTTTTGTTGTTTAGAATGGTGGAGATGCGAATGGAAGGTTGTTCGTGACAGTTGCTTTGAGGTGGATGATGGAAAAATGGTAGGATTTGACTGATTGCTGGCGTTAGTGGGTAGTAGTTACGCCCGGGATTGGTCAGACGGGTATAGTTGTGATCATTTATGATTTTTGATTGTTGAAGTAAGTAGGTTTTTCAAAGTCAGATACATATTTTTATATCGAAAATCATGGTTTTAAATAAGTCTTTAAAATTGAGATAGAGGTATTGCATATTACGAAGAAATTAGCAGCTTGATTAATGCTAAGACAACTCATTTTGCGCGAGGCGAGAGTTGATAAAACTTTGGATAACTTAATAATAATTTTCAACTTTTCCAAGTGCTAACTTGCATTAAAATCTCATCTACCCCGCCGTGACATAATTGAAATCAATCCAGTGAATTATAACTTTGCCGCTATTCACTGGAGTTCGAAGAACACTCGAAAATACCAAAATAATCGAATTATTCGGCTCTATCAGACTAACCTCTCAGGACTCACTTTACAAAGTTATTACAGAAATATAGATATTTCGTATGAAATTTTATTAAGTTGTCGTATGAGTGAGCATTAAATTACAATGATTTAAAAATTATTAACATTTATTTATAAATTATATTTATTTGTACGATTGATCACAGTTCATTAATTGACGGGTCGGGTCGATTAAAAGGATTAGCATTCAAAAGCTCGAAAAAGTATATTCTCATTCCAAATACTTAAAATAACAAAATTAATATTTAAAAAATACGTTTTTACTGAAAATAGTATAGTGACATTTTTTTCTATTTTTATAGTTTTTTGCTATTATGATTATATTTGAAAATAAAACTGCATAAATTCATACGTTTTCGAGCGCTAATCTGCTTATTCGATCCAACCCTTCAATTACTTAATAATAACCACCTTTCAAAAAAATTTCGAAAAACATTCTAAACCGTTTCGCTTAAAAAAATAGCTTAAATACAAACGCTCACAATAATTACTACAATCAAAAACCTAGCACAATTTTTCTCCATTACTCCAACTAAAAACCGCCCGCTAATGTTTACAAAAATATCGTTCCACCAACCCCAAAAAAAGCACTTACCCCTTTCCACCCTAAAAAAAAAATCAATTTAAAAATCATCAAGCCCCAAAGTATCTTAAAAATCAGCCTCGCTCGCCCATCTCACTCTCATTTTTCTTCATTCGCGTCTACCACGCACCAGCCTCGGCCAAAAAAGGCAGCCAGCCCGCAAAAAAGCCGCCCATCACAAGCCCATCTCCCCCCTCCCCGCGAAAAAAGCTCTCTCTCCCGAGGATCTCGATTTAAAGCGAGCCTCCGCAGCCTCTCTCTCTTTTTTCCTCTCTTTCTCGCTGGCAGGCCGGCTGAAATCAATTTGCAGCTACAGCTGCGCGCGCGAGGCCCGTAAAAAGGCTGGCTCTGGCAGCTCTCTGGGCCGACTTGGCCGACTCCCCGGCCATTATCACAGCCGTAAAAGCGCGGCTACCGCGAGTGCATCGCGCGGGCTGCTGTACTTTCTTCTGAGCCCGGGGTGAAAGGGCGTTTAACGCTTTATAGCGCTGTGCGGTCGTTCTTATTTTTTTTTCTCTTTTTGTTTTGGCGAGGGCGAGGGAGGGGTGACGGGGGAATTGTAATTTTTTCGGGGTGAGGCGGGGGTTGATGGTTTTGTGGATGGGATGGATATGGAAAAGCGATTGGAGGGATGTGGGAGAAGGTATAAACGCTGGAAGAAATAATTTCAGAATGCGAACGTTAAATGGCTGAGTGGTAGTTTCTATAGCAGACGTAAGGCACAGAATCATAGATCAAATCATGCATCTTACCAGAGAGTGTATGACTGTCGGGTCACAGATCTTGATGAAATTTTGGGATATGTTTTTAAATAACAAAAAATGATAAAAGCCACAACCAGAAGGTCTAACGCTTTGAAAAACAGAAGTTATGGACGATCGTAGTTTTGTTTTAAGGGAAATATGAAATAGGAGCTTATACTTGAAACGTGAATAATTCGGTCTAGGAATATCTTTAATAAATTTTCAATAACTAAAATTAAAGTCGAGAAAGCAAGCTTTGATTTATCGTTTTCAGAGTTGAAAGTAATTAAAACCAAATTTATGATATTTTATAATTTATAAAGAAATTTAAAAAAATAACATCCAAGAGGTGTTACGTGCTGTAGGAATTAAGCCCTTACATTCGTGGTCATACATGCGCGTTCCATTTTGCGTTAGCTTTCAGAAAAATATTTTTCCTGAACGCTTTTATTCGTATTATTTTAGTACTCCTTTTTTTCTTTTGCCACGAGCAGATTGTCTGTTCAAATTTCAAAGCCAATCCAACGTTATACGTAACAATATGGTGCCTGAACGAATCGCGGTAGGAAAATAAGTTAGTAACGCGCACTGCTACATTTTCAAAATACGACGGGTTGACGTCGGTTTTTTGATTTGTCAACTGAGCCGCCTCGAAAATCGATAATTTCGAGAGACATACTTCTTTTGCGGTACGGGGAGAGAAAAACGAGGTCGCGGCTTGTTTATGCGCTTCTAAACTACACGCAGCTTTGCCATTTTGGACGGGTTTATACTTCATATTTCAGCCATGGAATAAAGTTTACAATCCGGACTTTACGTGTAGGCGTGCTTAAATAAATAAAGAGAATCTAAAGAGTTTAAAATTCTATAACGCCACTTTATATATTATGGATTATTGAATCTATAGAAAATGGCCATGGATGTGTTCGTGATTAAAAAACTGAAAACTTATACACCGTTTTAGTAGAATTAAAGACAAATGTTTAAGAAAAGGGATTAATCTTCAAAACCTTAATGAAGTAAAGTATTTTATATTAATGTTCACAGAAATTGTCGAATGATGTTCTTTTGATCAAAGACAGTTAAAAGCAAGCTTCTCTTAGCTGTTACTTCCATCAAATTATTATTCACTGCAAAACCTGCACCACGACTGAATTATTAAGGAGCGATCATAATGTACTTAGAATTTAAAATCCTATATTTTTTTTAAGTTTTGAATTCTTTATAAAAGATTTAATTAGCAAAATCAAAAAGCACTTACAAATAATACTTTAATAATTAGTCTTAAATAAATAGAATTTGTTATATTTTTTATATTTGTTTGTCCATTGATCAACACAATTTTCTGATTAACTTTAAATTTGTTTGAAAACAACAAGTTCGTGATCTTTTGATTGCTTTCTAAACTATATCGCATTTTCTCGAAGATATCCGATGTCTATAGATACAAACTGCACATCAACAAACTTTCCAACAACAATAAGTTTAACCCAAGCCAATAAATCTGATATAAGAAGCTATAAAAATGTAAGCATTCGGCAATCAAAAAGCACATCAGTTTTTCTTTTCCAGCGAAATTTTGCGCTTTTTCGTATACTATTGTACAGCGGTTACTTACGCTATTGTTAACGACGAGCCCTTGGAGAATAGCTGCTGCTCTGGGCCGGTCCAAATTGCTTCTCGTGAGACTGAATTTCTTCAGATGCTCGAGATTTTTTACCCCTCTGCCAATCCGCACGCCGTCCTCCACGGAGAATCTTGTAATATTGCAATGATCATTTTTAAGGGATAAGACGTTGAAAAGAATATGATTTACCATTACCCATTTGATATACAATTACTCCGTAAAGTTGAAATAGTGCAAAATGCTCCACTACATAAAAAATAGTGGGGAATTCCCACTAACAAATAGTAAAAAATTTACGATTTTTCTGTGAAGTGAAGTGAAATTTACTAAATAATCGTAAATTTTCTACTATTTGTTGGTGGGAATTCCACTATTTTTTAACTAGTGGAGTATTTTGTACTATTTCAACTTTACAGAGTAGATCGATAGAACTTACACTTGCGTTTTATAAAAGTTAAAAAGTAAAGTTATATGAGAATTTTATAAAATAAATGTACGTTTTGTTCTGCCATATTATGAAAACAAATGTAAATATGAACATATTATAAAGGGAAAAGAGAGGGCATATTAGTACAAAGAGTATTTTGACATAGTTGTTAAAGGTAAAAAATTAATGTAAATTCATTCTCTACCAAAGCAAGTTATAATTTTTATTATCAACATACTAGCGTCTAAAATAGTACTATTTCAGTTTCTCTAACTTCTTCGCATGATAAAAGTTTGAATTTATTTTTCAAAGTAGTGGTTATTCATCTCATGAGCTACCTCAAAATAAGTTACAAAACGAGGATTCCTGTCTTCTTTTGTACTGAAAAATTTAATTACTAATATAGATTCAAGAATACTCATCTCAATTTTGGAGCAAATTTGTACATTGTTTATTGTATTATTTTATGAGTTCAAAATATTTCTGAAGTATTTTTATAGGGTTATCTTAAAGTTGAGATTGAAATATTTTAATTGAAGAAAAAGCTTTACAAAGCCCTATAATATTACAACTATATTTGCCTAAAATTACATTAGATTGAAAAAAGGTCAAAAAAGTATTTTTAAAACTCGTAAAAACAGATACATTTGTCTGGTTACTTTCAAGAGATGCCGATAAAAAATACTATAAAAGTTGAATTTTATATGTTTCAAATGTATGTACAATTTTGCTTTAAAGATTGCGCAAATGTATCTTGTGTGGTCATATATTTTATGAAAAAATTCTTTTTTCGTTTAAATAAAACCATGAAATAAAATTTTAATATTTCTTTTTGAAAAAAAATGAAAACCAATTTAATAAAGTTTTGAAATGGCTAATACGTCGAACGTTTTCAAATTAAAACATAAGTTAATGAAATAACAAAGAAGTTTTTCACTACAAATATTAATTAGCTACTTGACATCACTACAAGTCCTACAATGACACGCTATAAATCACAATCTAATGAAAAATCCAAACACGGCCCTTCGCCAAAATCCTTTCAATTTTCAAAACCTATCCTCATAAATCGCTCGACCTTCCCAAACCCCAACCTACACCACTCCCAACCTACTCTCGTAATTAAAAATCAAACATCAACCCACCCCCCCTCCAAAAACGCGGACGAATAAAAAACTTAACCAGCAGCGAGTGACCATTTGCCAAAACCCGCGCTGGTCCCGCCAAAAATCCAGCGAAAATAAATAGAAAAGCCATAAATCACGAGAAAGAGCGCCGCGGCGCTTCCTCTTGGCGCGCTGACGATCTTCGCAGAGCCGTTTGGCAGGCGTTGCGCTAAATTTTCGCCCATTTTTTGCCTGGCTTCGGGGCTTTATGCCCTCGGCTTTATAGCGCGCTGCTCGAGAAGAGAGAGACGCTTTATGTACGCGCCCCAGACGCGAGGAGAGGAAAGAGACGCGCCGGGGTAGGTTAGGTTGAATTAGTGGTTTTATAGGAGGTGTCTCGTGTACGAGCTTTTATTCGCAGTTTCGTCGTACTGGCTGGTTTGATATGATAATGCGGGAGGGTTTGGGGGTGGTTCTGGCGTTGAGCGCGCGGTGTCTTAATGGGGTCGTGTTGGGATTAATTTACGTTTGGTTGCGAGTGCGAAATTACCGAAGCTTGGGTAGCGAGTTTGTATTTAAAAGTTAATTGAATTATTTTTTGTTTAGTATAGGTACTGTAAGTTTACATCGTAAGAGAATGCTGATTAAGGGTATTCCGCAGTTTCAAAAATGGCCACTTTCAATAAAACCGTTCAATCAACTATAAATTGTCATTAAAACAAATATTATCTCATATTTAAAAATGCACTTTAACACTAAAGAAAATTCTTTTTTTATACTATACATAATACTCACTCAAAATCTCTTGCATCGACTTTATCAACCCTGAAAATCATGCCGATGTTGATGGAGATTTCGCGCAGGTGAGGCAGCTTGTCGAAGATTAGATCAAGTGGTATGTGGTGAACGTCAGGCTCTTCCATGGGTGTCGGCTTTGGTATCACACTTACTTCATCCTCGTCGTCATCCTCGAATGTTTCGACAGGGCCTCGGGGTATGGGATCTGGCCTGTTAGTGAACGGTGGATGGCAAGAGATTATAATATTGTTTGGTTGACAATGTGGAATTAATTTTGCTGGTTTGAGGTGTTGCTTTTTTCTTTAGCGGACTTGCTGGTTATTTGATTGGGAGAGTGTTGGAGATTATTTTCATGTAGGTGCTTTGGTTAAGGGTATAATTTTAATGAAATTTTTACTTCTGGTACCTAATAGAAAATTGAATAGTTTCTAGCGAGGACGTAACTATAGATAGTCTCATTAATCATGTAATTATATATCAATTGTGATCGTTATTTAAGACATTTTAGTGAATTTTCTGATCCTAAGTTAAGTCAGAAATTTCCTCATAAAAATGATGAATTTCTAATCAGTTTCAGCTAATTAAAATTTGGTTAGTGTTTAAAGAACAATTAATACAAGCTAATAAAAGTTGTTAATAAAATATTTATCAATTTACATACACTTTTACTATACAAAAAAATTTATAGTATAATACTACAATAAAAATTCGTATTCGGAAGGATTTATGGAAATAATATTTTTGAGTATGGATTATTCAGCATGACAATTAAATAGAAACAAAAGCAACATAAACTGCGTTTACCAAACAGAATAAATTTTGAAAAAATATTGTTAAAAATTATTAATTAAATATTGCACTTTATTACATTTACCTCTATTATTTTATACGTATAAAAACAAGTTTAATTGACTCGTAAATGTTAATTTCAGATCGCCCAAAGATTTATTCGTTCAAGTTTTGAACTTTTAGTTGGCAGAATTTAGGTACTAGTAGCTTACGACTGACCATAGAAACTGATCTATTTCAGCGTTTTACGATCGGTTTGTAGGCGCGTAGAGCTCGGTAATTAATTTTTATGACTCGGAGATCAAATTTTATACGTTATTGCTTCTCATATTTTAAAATAATATTTCTTTGAACTACAATATCCACTACCTACCTCATAAAAAAGCTCACGACGATTAACTTAATCAAAAAATAAAAAGCAAACCCATCAACAAACCAGTCACCCAAAAACACTTACACATCAGACTCAATGGTTCACCTCAAAACCCTGAAAAAAATAGAACCCCGTCCCTGAACTTTAAAAAGCTCCAATAATAGTCCCCAGAAGAAAAAAGAAAAACCCCCTCTCTCTCGGTCAGCCTAACTCCTCTCTAAAAATACAGCCTCACCTCTCTCTCTCTCCCTCTTGAAAAAAACAAGCCCCGGGGGCGCAAACACACTCGATTCAGCCAGCGCAGTTCGAGCGCTTAATCCAAGCGAACTCTCTCTCTTTCAACGAGGTCAAGATAACCGCTCGCGCGCCGCGGAAGATCAAAGTCGATATACCGCGCGGATGACCTACAAGCGCCTATCCAGCCGGCGTTCGGATTCTCGATATACACACCGCGCGCGCGCGCGCCTACGCAAACTTAAATGGGGAGGCTCGGCCGATATTAACTTTGGACTGCAGCTGACGATGTAGGGGGTAGGAGGTAGAGAGAGAGAGAGAAAAAAAGCGGGCGCGCTGTGAAGTTCGAGGCCTAATTTAACTTGCCGGCCGCGGGAGAGGAAAGTTAAATTGCGCGAGGAGGCAATGCGTGATGTATGCGCGAGGGAAAAACAATGCGCGCCCGGCGTGTAATGGGTTGACGTTTAAATTTAGACGGCGGCCGGGCCTTGAATGCAGGGAGAAAGGTTGTTATTGTCGGTGGCGTGCGTGTGTCTAAGTGTGGCTGTGTGTACGTGTGAGTGCAAAGCGATATGCTTTAGAAATGCTGGTTTATCTTGGTTACAAAGTGCTCTGTTTGATAATTTTTGGAATGGGAAGTCGAAACATTTTGAAGTGAGTCGTAGGCGGTATGATTATTGAAGGATTGTTTCGTCTGACTGTAACACGACTGTATCTACTTGCGGCTGGTAATTTTTTTAACTTTACAAAAATATAAGGACTCTTTTAATAATAGTATTGTAAATTACGGGAGACATTCTTCAAGTATTTCTGGGCATTTCAATGACATGTGCTACTGTAGGAAGTTTGCGATAAGTAGTAACATCCGAGATTTATAAGACATTCGTTACTTTAGTTTATCGTAAAGTTTAGTGACTTTTTCCGGTACTTGTGTAATCTATTAAAATGTTTTCAGAAATATCTAAATCTAAAGAATAATTTGTCGTTATGGATAAAAAGTAATTCGTATAAAAATCAATAGTATATAAATGATCTCTTCTATATTGATTACAATATTTTGGATAAAATGTTAATCTTTCGTAGTTTTTCAAATCAAATAAATTTTTTTTAAATTATATTTACGTATTTATTACACGTAATTTATGATCATCTTCCTTTGCGACTCTAAAATAATTTCAACAACTTGTCAACAATTATTTCTCCGCTTATCATTAATAATTCCTACTTAAAATTAAATGCACGGTCATTACAAGCAAGAACAGCTCAATCCTGCCGTCAAATTCATAATCCTTAATCGCCACACTCTCCCAATAAAAATACCATTAACCCACTTACCTCATCACACCAATCCACAATCACCTCATCCAAAATTCATCAATCCACCCATCAACATCCCAAAATGCACATTAACCCTTACAAAAACCACTCAAACCTTATCGCTCCCATCTCAACACCTCTCACCACCCACGCCCTTAATCATCACCTCGCTACACCTCATACCCCTCCTCCAATGTTATCGGAAACTTTCCTCCCCCGGTTCAATCGCGCCTCTCCAGCGCCATATCTCCCCGAAAATCAAGTACCCCTCTCTCTCTCTTTCTCATGTCCAAGCTAGTATATCGCTAGTTAGCGGACTGCTGCACTCGCCTGTGGGGAACGAGCTGCCTGAGCTCGAGGGTCCGCACGTGCTCGCGCACGAGCTCGAGGAGCCGCTCGCACTCGTCGCACTCGCTGCCAAAGTAGGCCGGGTCCATCTGCTCCAGGTACTCAGCCAAGTGCCGCTCGCAGTAGAGCCGCAGCCAGGAGCCGCCGTGGCACGCCGGGTCGTTGAAACGCCATCTGTTGGGTTTTTTTAAGGTGGTTTGGGTTGATGGATTTTTTTGGGTTTGGTTTGGTGACGAGCGGTTGTTAAGAGTGAGAGAAAATGGTTGATGGAATGGGTTATTGGTGGTTGATTGGTCGTTTGGCTTGGAGTCAAAATAGAAGGTTTGATTGTAATGCTAATGAGAAGTTTATGGAGATTAAATTTTTGGCACTGTGAGAATTAAACAAGTTAGGGAACTTTACTTACAAACTTTAGATAAATTTTATTGAATGGTAGGGAAAATGGGTTAACGATTAGCCGAAATTAACTTTTATTATGAAAATGAATTTAAATATGAATCTAAACTTCTTTTCTCCCCAACTCCATTACCAGTCAATTTCCTACAAACTCAGCGCGGAAAAAATCGTTATCCATTAAAGCCCCAGATATTCCGAACTCGTAACAACACTGATTAATAATCAATTTCAAATAATAGTTGATTGACGTGCAGATTGGCCGGTCTATTTTTACACTTCGTTACCAAATTATCGAGCCCGCCACTGAACTCGCTTAAATCGCGAAAATTCAAATTACCCTCCGGCAAATTGGCCACTCCCCGTCAAGCCATCCTCATCATCATTCACCCGTCTCTCTTCAATTCCCTTCATATCAATCAAAAATTCAAAGGACACAAAAATTTCCTCTCGAAATTTCCCTCACCTACATTCGACCTCGCGCGTAAACCAGCGATACCATCGCAACCTACCCCACACTAGCTTCGCTCCGCTCTCTCTCTCTCAAAAAGTCGCGCGTTTCTAAAGGAACTCGATACCAGCCACCCCTCCAGTACACATCCAGAGAAAAGGCTGAGCTCGGCTTCGATCGAGCAATGAAATTCGAGGTGACGCCGCGCGGCGAAGTGCACACTTGGCGCAGCGCCTGTCTCCCCCCTCCTCCTGTATACATATTCATGAGCGCGCGCGATGTGTCGGAGGTTATATTATTTATCGGGCCCGCGCTGCCAGAGCGATGAGCCGCTAATGCGATAGAGGCCTGGTGCACGCGTGGAACAGGAAGCTAGAGGAGTCAAGGCTGAGCGAGCCCCCGGAAGCTTGAGCTTTCACCTAGGCGGATGGATTGGATGATGAGGGAATTTTTTTTTTTTTTTTTGGTGGCAGAGGTGGGGTGGTGAAGTGTGGATTTGTGGAATGAGAGAGTTTTGAGGTTTGGGGAGTGGTTTTTGGGAGAGGTTGGTTCGTGGTGTGAGAAAGTTTTGGGGAAAGTTCTGGAGGCTGTTTGTCATCGTTGTTGTTCGGGATATCATTTTTTTTTTTTTTTTTTGTTACAGAAAAAAAAATGAGGGATTAATGAATAGCTATTTATTTATTTATGCTTGATTTTTTTATATTAAATTTGAATTTAAATAATATTAAAAAACATCACGTTTAATAAATACTGTTTTAAAACTTGCAACATCAAAGCTCTGACATATTTTTAAAAAAGTCAAGTATTAAATACAGGTTACGTTTTATTTCATAGCGGAATTATGAAGGGGCCATTTGTACGTCAAAAAATTGTCAACGAAAAGATTGTTACTGCGCCTGAATAATTCATAAAGATAAAGAGAATTTTTCGTATGATAATCCGGAGTAGGGCGATATCCGAAATAAAACCATTTTCGCGATTTAAACCGAGTGGATTTGCATTTTTTATGTCCTCTCCTAGAGACAGCCGAAAGCGATATGAAATCTTTCTTTTTTTTTTTTTATTTTTGAGCTTAAGAATTCAAACGAGCCCACTATCTTTTATATCGATGTACGTACTCTCGTCGAATCGAAATGCTTATTTTATGATCCCCGCGGCTTTTTCCCTCTATACATCGCTTTTCGTACGACTCGCGCCGAAACGGCTGTGTGTCAAACAAATTCCAACCCAGAAACCGAGCCGAGCGAGTTTTATGGCTCAACTATTTTTCTTTATTCGTCGTGCCAGTTGCGCTGGAGATTATGACACTCTTATAGTTATTAATATACGAGCTTGTATTTGAAAATTGATACTTGACTGGCAAATAAGTTGTATTCTAATAATGTAGAGTTTGGTAAAAAAAGTGCGATACGTTCTAGGAGCGCTCGAGTTCTGCAAGTTTTAAAGCTTATAAAAACTTTTCTTTACGAGCGAGCCAAAGTTTCTAGCAGATAGTTTATGCTTTGCTGAAAATGTCGAAAGTTCGAAATTTCGTACAAGTTACATACGTGCTTACCGGCTTACGTAATTTTATCAAAACAATTTTTAATAAAAGTGTTTTTTGATAATAAGTACTGGTCGTTTATTGATTTAGTTTCAGTTTATTATTTAAAACTGCATTGGTTTATAAAAAGACGTAAGATAGTGACAAACAAGAAAAGTTTAATGGATTTCTGAAATTGCGGGAAGTTTCTTGCTAAGAAATAGATAGCAAAAGAATGACTCAAAATTGAAATCCATGCTTATTTAAAGTCAATGAATTTCCTTTTACTATAATTTTGGATTATATAATTATGCAAATAATAGAAAGATATTATCATCTGTTTTTAAAATTATTAAGTTTTCTAAATAGTAAAAATTAATATACTGTGAAATGACGATTGAAAATGTAAACAGCAAATCTCTAGTAGTATTGATCAATTAGTTAAAAAAAAAAAATTAATCATTGCATGAGGATATTAAATTTTTAAATATTACGAATATTTGCTTTTGGTTCAAAATTATTTAGTACCAATCACAAAGCGAATACAAGTTTATTCTGGTATTTTTGAATGCTAAATTGTTGCAATATATGGATTGCCATATTTAGTTCATCAATTAAAACCGACAGACTAACTGCTTTGTCATACAGAATGTATTGCTCTTTATAAAATATGATGCCATAATGCTTTTCCAGCATCGAAAACCAATTTTCCTAAATATTTCGCAAACAAAACCAAATCTTTAATTTTCATAAAACGTTTACACTGCACATTAATCACAATAAAAAAAAAACCATAAAGAGATAGTTCATATAATTTTCTCCAATTACCACTAACGCACCACCACTAAACAAGATCTGACCAAACTCACAATCGCCCGTACATCAGCACCAAACCCTCGATCAAAAACCTCCAAAATGAAACATCTCTCAAACCTTGCTTCAGCTGCCCTCTCCCAATAATGATCATACGGTATCCTAGTGACCACGAGCTCAAAGGGCAGATCTAGCGGCAGAATCTCCAGAAGATTGTCACGATCCACAGTGGTGGGCAGCTGGTCTAGGTCCACGGGATCATTGCGCCAATTGGCGGCTATAACTCGGAGTGCTAGGGTCTTGAGATCAGCTGGGATGCCTTTTTCGTTGTCCCAGGTTTCGTTCTCGGAACGTAGAGTTCGGTCGAGCTCGCCGGGAAGTAGGATTGTTTCCTCCGAACATCTGGAATGTGGTTGAGATTAGGTGGATTGGTGGATTTGATGGGGTTGGCTTTGTGGGTGGTTAAGGCTGGATTCGAATGGTATTTTGACGTTTGATATTAGTGGTTTGTTTTTGACAAGATTGAGGAGGGGAGTGGTAATAGTTTAAGTTTCTTAAAAGTTGATTAGATTACTTTGAATCTATAAAAATAATAAGCTGAAAAGTTTTTTTTTAGAAATACGCAGTTTAGAATGTTTCGTAATTTTGTCCGTATTT
Source organism: Eupelmus urozonus (assembly GCA_900480035.1). Classification (NCBI taxonomy): domain Eukaryota; kingdom Metazoa; phylum Arthropoda; class Insecta; order Hymenoptera; family Eupelmidae; genus Eupelmus; species Eupelmus urozonus. Next base: position 27,925 of record UELX01000981.1, read on the forward strand.
GGCGGAAATCTATCTTAACTCAAAGTTATGAAAATTCTACACCTATTTGATAAATAGAAATCTTTCTTTTAATGCTTTTATTCTATAATTATATTACGAAAATTTTACGCCAATTTTAACGAATTACAAAATACGAAATATTTTCAACTGTGTAATTTATCAAGAACCAGCAATGTACTTAAATTTTATTAAAGCGCAGTGGTAGGTCTTTTGGCTACGCGATCGATTTCATTTATTCCATTTATATTCATTAATTATTTACTTTAGTTATATAAATATCTGTGTGCATCGAATGTGATAAAAATTTTAGTATACAAATTCATGTCGACATTTGCATTCAATTTAATCTTATAAATAGCCCTATACACGAATAACTTTTGTAGCACATTCGTTCATTCAACATTGCATATCAATTAAATTTCATTAATTTTTTCATTCAATCGTAATGAAAGAGATTGATCATAAAAAGATATAGAAATTCAAAACGAAAAAGTCAAATCAATTTTAAATTATAAAATCCAAATACTTAGCGTGCCCCGATACCCATTCCCTTAATGCTAATCCTTATCAACAGTAAAAATTCATAAATACATCAACCATTTATAAATCCAATTCCGAAAAATTCTCCCAGAACGCACCCCAACAAAAGCGCCAATACAAAACCCCACCCACACCTCCCACCACCCAACCACAAACCTCAATAAACGCACCCACCAGCACATCAATCCAAACTAAAAAATACGACCAACCCTTCCCACCTAAACTAAAAAAAAAAAAATCAATCCCCGAGCTTTGCTCTCGATCGCTAGGTGTTACGTGCTCGTGTACAGCAAGCCATCGATATATATATAAACGCTAACCTGTAAGCCTCGAAGGCGTAAGCCGGCACCGTGTGCGGCACTCTCATTCTATATCATCGGGCCTGACACGACACTTCCCTAACGGCGCTGCCTCTGCTTGCTCTGTTGCAGGAGTGTCCCGAGGGCGTCGTTCACGAGGACTCCTTCAAGGACATCTACGCCAAGTTCTTCCCGCACGGCAGTGAGTTATCGTTGTTGTTTTCCAAGCTGCTGCTGCTGCTGCATGTCCCCGCGGCCGGCTCGCGAGGGCACACACTGACAAGCTGAATTTAGAGCACTCGATGATTTCTGTTTTAGTTTTTTTGGGGGGCTTTTTTGGTTAAGGGAGGGATGCGGGTTGAGGGTTTGTTAGGTTAAATGTGAATTGGAGATCAAGTCGGGTATGGTAAATGTTGAATGATATATAGAGTAAATATTGTGGAAGTTTAATACCAATGTTGTTTTTAATTCTTATCGCGGCTGATTTCGACCAGTATTCAAATTAATTCGCATTTGTTATCTGTTGCTAAAATGGGTTTACTAAATATTTTATTTATTTGTTTGGTTTAAAATTTTATATAAAAATTTTTTGTCAAGTTTAATCTTAAAAACAATGAATATTTACCAACAAAAGTTTTTAAAGAGGAATATATCTTTTTTAAATTAATTTATATTTTAAAATTTTTCCAATGAAATTCCTTTTTTTAATGAAGAGATTGAGAACAGTTCTACGTAAAAACATTTTTTCATTTATTTATTTTCATTTTTAAGCAAATTAAAACGTAATTTTATTTGAGCGGAGAATGCATATAATAAGTTGATTCCTGCACAAAGAAAAAGATTAATAAATTTGTAAAATTCAGCTGAAATAGATATGTACGCGCTTAACACTAAGCACGTACCAGCAAAAAAGCCTTATTAAAATTAAAATTTCATTAATTTACAAATTTAGCAACAAGTTAAAGAAATAAAATTTAGCTAAAAAATTGTGCTTCTTGAAAAAAATTAAATTTAGCTAAAAATGGCATTTTTTAAGTACTAAAAGGCCTTCAAAGCATTATATAAACTGTACAATGAATCAAAATTAAATTTTACAAATTTTTTTCATTTTCAAAAAGTGTTCGCTCACTTGGAGCGTTACTTCTTGCTTAAAAAGTGGAAAGTCTTGTGCTCTTCAATTTTGTTTTCCCCACTCAACTACGTTCCATAATACAAAACACTTAACAAAGCTTTTCTTTTTTCCGCGGCTGCCTGAAAAATTACAGACTCCAGCATCTATGCCCACTATGTGTTCAAAGCGTTCGACGTCAACTGCAACGGAGCCATAAGCTTCAGGGTAAAGTATACACACAAAATTTACTCCTTTCCTCATTTTTTTATTTGTCGACTTTTTATACGTCCTGATGCTATTGTTACATAGGTACACTTTTGTTGCTTTCTTCTCGAGAGTGGAGAGCAGCTCGTTACTGTTTTTTATAAGCCCTCGTAGATGTAATTGCGAGTTTAACGATTTATCGATTATCACGCGCTTTTTACTTTTATTTCTTTTCGCTCTTCAAGCGCATTTTTCCTATTAGGTTTACGAGTCCATAAAAATTTACATACGCTTTTAGAGTTACGTAACGTCCTTAACTTATTTTAACCTTTACGATCGATTAATAGTATTGTAGTGGTAAAGTGACCGTTTTAGTAAGGCGAAACAATCGTTCAAGTTGTAAATCTTTCACTGATAAGAAAAGTATATTCACACATATACTTGGTAATCTAATATTGTTAATATTATTTAGTAACATTTTTTCAAGTAAAACTAAGACGCAGTAGTACTAAATATCTGTGACCATCTAAAGCATAAGTGGTTTAGTAGATATTTTTTTTTTACTTAAGTTTACACTGTTTTTTGGGTGCTTCAGAAGCCCTTTTTATGTAAAAATCACGGTCACACTAGAAAGTTGTTATTTAATACACATATTGCACCAACTATAATTGATAAAGTCTGTATTTGAACAATATTTTTTCAAGATTTACTGATAAGAACTTATTCTAATCTAAATATGTACATTCTTAGTCAATATACAATATAAAATCATTTGATGAAATAAAAAAAATGGAAACTAGTCATTTACGTGGGAAAACATAATCAAATAAGATATAATGACAAACAAAACGACAAATATATAAGAATGAAATAATGGTAGAATTAAAAAAATAGAAATAGCTTCAATATCCGTGGATTTTTTCTTTTATTTTAAAATCTCACAATCAAGAACGCATCACCTCATAAGGTATATCCACTACCTATATTCATTAATCAACAAATAATAATAATTAATAATCAACATCCAAAACAGCAACCATCCTTCTTTCACCTATAAATCCTAACCAACCCATCCTTCCTTCCCATCTCAAGAAAGAAGCAAAATCCCTCTCACTAACAACAACCATTCTCTCAATCACTCCAGGACCTGCTGGTGACACTATCCACACTTCTGCGCGGCAGCATCTACGAGAAGCTGAGGTGGACGTTCAAGCTGTACGACATAAACGGCGACGGCTGCATAAGCCGGGGCGAGCTCGGCGAGGTGGTCACAGCAGTTCACGAGCTCATGGGCCGCAAGCACCGAGAGACCGAGGAGCGACAGGCGCGAGAACAGCTGGACAGGGTCTTCCGGAAGCTCGACCTCAACCAGGACGGCGTCATCACCATCGAGGAGTTCATGGAGAGCTGCCTCAAGGTTGGTTTCATAAGAGTCATGGGTGTGATGTTTCTTTACGCGCATACTGCATTTTATCGAGCGACTGCAGTTATGCTCGATTTATTAGGTGTGTTCCTTTACTCGTGGGTATTGTTGGCGTTTTTTTAAAGGGGAGACTTTATAAGCCTCTGGGTTGTTTGATAACGTGGGTTTGAAAAAAGAGGGAGATTAAAGAGCGAGCGGTGAGCGCGACCTTGGTCTGTTATTGTTTTGCCGTTTGCTCTCGCGATTAAATCTAACAACTCGCCCTGCTCGTCGACAATAGAAATATGATTGAGATCGCGCGTTATTTAAACGTCAGTATTTACCAAAGGCTAATCGGTTTATCCTCGCAGCTATTCTTTTGTTGAAACGGAAATGGCAGTAAAGTGTCGGCATCATTTCTCAAATAACCTACACATTTGCTTAATTCACAGTCGGACAATCACAACATCTGGGCTAATAAAAATAAGGGAATGACCGATAGTCGGTAACTAACAGTTTCATAGTCGCGAACGCACTTAATTTACTTAGCCTGACGCAAGCACATAACAGTCGCGAGACCATCGATTAATAACAGCAACGAGTCTATTCCCGTCCTTTATTTTATCGATGGCGCATTGTATTTCACATTGGACACACGCGAATTCCGTCCGCGTGCGCGCGAAATGTATAGGTTCGTTCCTATATACATGTCGCAAGTTGATGTATTAAAGATATATGCGCTGCACGATATACGAATTAGAACAGGTCGCGATTGCGAGCTCCATCAATTAATGCCTAATACTTAAGCGTGGCATTGTTTCGGATAAGCTTATATAGCCGCACGATTTGTTACTTTTTACGTTTTATAAAAATGTGCTTTGCAGTAGGTTTAGAATTAGTATCTTACGAGAGTTTAGTTATTCTTTTGATATGTGGTTAAGCTCTTAATAATAGTTTAAGTAGAAATTTTAGAATCACGTTGAAAAAGAATTACATCGCGCTCTAAAAACTAAATGGTTATTTATCGCACCCATTAACTAACAAGGCCATGAATACAGTGAACAAAAGTACAAGACTAAGTGCAACAGAGTTCTGTTCATTTTCAGCGATGGCCTACAATGATGGTATCGCAGTCATAGAAACAGTAAACACTACTATGCCAAGTCGAAATTTATTCCATTAGAGTAATTTAATTGAAATAATTTATATGAACCATTGCACTAGCATTCCACATACGAAAAATTCAACTTTAATTAATAAAACTAAATCAAAATTTTCATCAACAGGATGAGGTGATCACGCGGTCCTTGGCAATGTTCGACAGTGATCTCTGATCTCCGGAGGACGGCGGCCCTGGAGCCGCCGGTCCACTCGCCATCTCCTCTACAGATGGCGCTGCAGCTGGTAGCAGCAGCTCTCAGCAGCAACAGCAGCAACATAGGGCAATCACGCTAGCAGACGACGACGATCTGCTGATCGGCACCTCGAGCCCTGTCAGCGTGCGCACTAGCATGGGCACCGCAGCCGTGCCTGCCTGCGTCGAGATGTGCAGCGCCATTCGCGGCGGCAATCAGCAGCAGCGCCGTGGGAACATACCCAGCGACGTGCTCTCGGCAACGGCTACCTGGTCGACTTTCTCCTCGTCCTCGCCCTCGCCACCGCCCTACCAGGAGCTGCGTCAGCGCACCACGACCTCGGCTGGTGCCGGCGCAACGGCAGCCCCGGCTCGCTCGGCTTCCGATATGCCAGCCCAGCCGACCTCCTCTCTTCTTTGCTAGAGCGAGGAAACCGCCGCGAGGGTCGTCGATGACTTTTGAGCGGGGATTCTGATTGCGATATACGAGCGCTGAAAGAAGTTTGAGCTGGGGAAAGGGTTGTTTTCTTCTTTGGAGGGTAATGTTGCTGATAAGAACTGGTTATTGTAGTGTTGCGAAATCTCGGTTGAAATCATTGATGAAATCTCAGAGTAAATTTGCTGTAACTCAAAACTAACAGAAGAAATGACTGTAATTATTGTGTATAATTTGAATGACTCTTTTGAAGTTTATTAAAAGGTTTTAACAAAATAAGGATCTAAGATTTTACTTAAAATCTTATGTGAAATCTCACTTTTATTATCGATTTTGAATAAAATTTTATATGAAAACTCTAATATACCGACTTTTACAAAATTTTTCAATGATATTAATCAAAAATTTGTAAAAGTTTTTTATTTATCATGAAACACATCTTTTTAAATATTAAAAAATATAAAATTTGTCACAGAATATTTATTGAATTGTTTTTTCTATATTATTGTTTCATGATTATAAAATAATTTATTAAAGCAATTCATTACTTCTTGTTTTATCAATTTTCAAAATTACTAAAAATAATTTCAAAATATGTACTATTTTAAAAATGTCGCAATGAATCTTTGCTCAAGCTCAATATACTTTTTTCAGCGTATATTTAAATGCACTATCTTTGGTTTCGTTCGCTCGGCTTGTTTCGCGCTCTCTTCACTCTTTCTTTCTTTTTATTTAGCGAGCGTATGTATATACATGTACAAGATACAAGCACCAAGAAAGGATTTAATGCGAAATCGGAATAAATGATGTCTTCCTGTTGTATTGGAAATTCTGGATTCGATCCAGAGGGGTAAATGCAATCTCTCGAATCTCTTTCTCTCTTCGTTATTTCGCAAATTCATTGGGGTCTGTACGTGTGCCTGTGTGCGCAAATCGAAAGAAAGAGTTTTTTATTCGCGAAGCACGATTCCCACCTGAGTCTCTCTTGTAAATACTTTCGCGTTAGTCAATTACTGATTTATAAACAAAGCGAGCGATCGAAACGCACGTAGAATCGCGCAGAAGAGAAAATGGCAAACTGCTTTTGGCGAGAGAGAGAGAGCAGGAAATCACAAAACGCCCATCCCCGTTCGAATCTCCGCGGCGGAAATTACGAAAGGTCGTGCATGCATTGCTGCGCTCCGCGGACTCCTTATATATACATGTGTATACATTCGGAATAACGAAAATGTGCTATTCAGGAGAGGTTACTTCGCGTTCACGAGTAAACCTGCATAAACTTTCCTTTGTTGTAAGCGATATTATTAAAAAGAATGTGTTCGCGTTTGATGACTTCGCGTGAGCTTGTTAAAAGAATTTTTTTTTCCAGCAAACGCAACTGCGACTGAATCAGCTGTGTAAGTACTTTTGGTCTTGAAAGAAATGTATACAGGTTGTCGATTGTCGAAATTCGTGGACTTTATAATCTAGAAGATAACATGTTCTTAACGAAAATAATTCTTCAAGCAGCATGCAATATAGTTAAGAATTATGAGTCCTCTAAAAATTCTCGTTGAATTTTTCAAAGAGTTCATAAAGAATAAATATTAATGAATTTACAAAGGTGCTGTCGGTTATGTTCGAGTCTACAGGGATGACTTGTTCAAAAATTCAGAAGCAGAGCAACCGAAGGCAACGAAACTGGGAGCACATTCTCATTAAGTAAAAAATAACGCTAATGAGAGCCACGATGAAAGGAGAACGAATTAAGGGAAGAAGAAGCGACGAATTTCAAGAAAACGCGCAGATTTGATGAAATCTAACGACGTTACGAAGTATATAATGAAATGTGCCAAATCATTTTAGGAATTATTAAGATGCGCACTTTAAACGAAATAATATGATAAAAAATATAAAAAATTAAATATAAATAAAGACAATTATAAAAAAAAAAAAAACTACGTTACATATACTACGCGTGGCTGTGAATCCAAGAGCGTCCAAAAATCAATGTAGCAAACAAATACAAAAAAAACTATCGATGATGGAGGAGCCAGCAGCGACATCGGACTTTAAGCACCGATTGAACATTCTAAGTTGGCCGGAAAATCATTGCGAGATACTCTGAATAAAAACTACACGACTTTTAAAAATCAAGTAATCACAGAGTATTGAACAATCAAATAATTATAATTAATAGTTTCCGAGAGAGATTTCTCGTTTAAAAGACAAATAGCTGATGTCGCTTGTCGGTGCAATAGGGTACATAAAAGGAAACCTCGAGCTTGCTCATGTGAAACGCATCGAGGCGTCATCGCAATATACGAAATACAAAAAAAAGTTATATCTACGTGCAATTTTTTTTTGACAGGGAATCGAGAGGAACCTAAGCGAGAAATAAAGTAAAATCTTCCAATGGACGAGAACAAAATAACGATAGACACGTCGAGCAATGGGCGAAATATATTATCGACGGTCGTCGAATTGTACGTATACATATATATTATATATATATCAAAGTTCAAGGACGGAGACGAAACGATATGGAGAGCCGTCACGTGCGAGGGGAAACAATGTTCACCTCTTTGCTCTTTTGTACAATTTTCGGTTAAATAATACACTAAGTGGATATCCTAATTATCACTTGAACTATAATTTTAAATCAAGAGGCTTTATTTATCTGATTTTTTACATTTGAATAACTTTCATTAAACAATAGTTTTATAAAAGTTTATCTTGCATAAACTTTTATTAAAGCCTTACTTCCATTTAAGACCGAATTTATATTTCAAACAAAGTATTTTAAAATTTTAAATTTTCACGAGATTTTCTTTTTCTGGAGTACACAAAAGATTAATACAATTCTGTACCTAATTTTATTTACTATTTATTTATTAGAGATTTATTCGAATTTTTGAAAAAAAATATTTCTTGCACATACTAAGCAAATAAGATAGAAGTTTAAACTGTACTTTCTTCAATTTATTATTCACCTCATCACGATATTGTGTGACAATGAATCGTATTTATATAGCAATAGAGTGGGTGAATGATGAGATACGTAATATTGTCAAAATTTTGTAAACCAAAAGATTAACTTGTCGCCAACTTGTCTTTACGTTAAAAAGCATTAATAATAAAATGATTATACAAAACTACCAATCTATTTTAAAATAAAATAAAATGCTTTCTGAACACGTGAAAATATCGATATCTACTTTGTGTAAAGAAAAAATTAATGATAAAGGAAAAGTGAAAAAACGTCTTATTCCAATTGTGTTTGAAAATATTAGTTTTTTTAGTCACTGTTTAGTGTCGTATACTAAAATTATTGATGTGTGTAGCAAGCTAATTCGTGGAAATTTTAGCCCTCGATGATATTGCTGTTTATATAAGTAGCGAATATTCGGGTTAAAGTAGAAATGAGTACTCCTTCAAAGAAAAGAAATCATGAAAAGGAGAAAAAAAATTTGTTGTCGGACACTTTTTATATCGCTAATGAATTAAATATAACTTTTAATTTCTTAGATAAAAAAAAGTAAATGAATAAAAAATTTTAGAAGAAAAAATGTTATGACATTTTTAGCGTGAAAATAATTTTTTATCAGCGAACAAATTAGATGATTTAAGATTAATCAATTTTTTCCAATTTCTTAACGGAAGGGAAGAAAAAAAGTCGTGCAATACATATTCGAAAAAGATGTAAAAGAAAGAGCGAAAAATATTTCTTCCTCGCATCGAGGCGAGCGAACGTTCATGTCATTGATCATAATCTATTTATTAAGTTACTGTTTCAATTCGTGAGACTCGGCGGGAGTCCCGAATTTTGTGAAACATCCTTGAGACTTAATAGATAAGTGTAAGACGCTGTACTCTTTAAAGGCAGCGAAGCAAGAAGGTTCAAAGTCAAAAGAGGGATAGTTAATCAGAAGGATGCAAATCATGTCACTCGCTATCGACTGATCGTTGATCATTTTATAGTGCTAATTATGTTAATTAATGTCTATCGTTGCAAGGTATGCAGGTTTTCAGTATTTTTAGTGACTTATAGTCTTATATATTAAAATGATCCTTATCTGTTTCAAGAATTAATTATTATATGATCTTTATAGAGCAGAAAAAATAACTAATTTTTTTGATAGTTATATCTACGTTAAAAAAATGTTTATCTATATTTAAAAAAAATTGTTTCTACTTTTCATATCAAACAATATCACCACTTAAGACCTCAAACGTTGCAACTTCAAATCTTTAAGTAGCTATTGTAAGTCTCGCGACAGTCGATAGTAGAGAGCGAGTATCCACTTAAAGAATTTCAAAGAAGGATAAAAATTCCCTCTCGTCTTAAGAGGTAGTGTCGCGACATAACTGCCGGACGAAAATTAGCATACGGTGAAAAGCAACTCTTTACTGCAATTAAAAGAAAAAAAATAATAAAATTACTTTAGGCGATTAGGCGCGGCCACTAGCCATTCGTATATAATTAATGAAAAAATGAAGGAATTCATAGAAAAATCAATTTTGTAAAGTTCGTCGTCAGGGTAGCTAGTCGATTAAGCACGTTAATTACTATTACGAAATCATTATTGTAATATCACAATTTATCAATTAACCGAGCAGATTTATCCGTTAGTGACTTAGGGAAAAAAAGTTTTTTGACCGATTGTAATTATATATATATTAGGGACTCCGAGGCATTCCAGACGTTGTTACGTTTTTCTCGTTACTCTTTATTACGATATCTAGTAAGGATTTTTCAATTTTCGATTGTATTCTAATGAAACTAATCGTAGTTGTAATGGATCGCTCGGGACACGTGCAATTTCTCAGTTGTGTTCTTTTTAATTTAGAATTTATTTACTTTTTCAATAGTTAGTGGTAAATAATCGCAGATTTTTCTTGTGATTTCTTATGTGATTTCTTATATGATTACTTTTAGTTAAAGTTTGTAAATCGTTTATTCAAAATGTGTTATTAATTTAATAAAGTTTAAATATTCTTAAATATTAAAAAAAGTAAAGCGTTTGTAATTTTTTTTTTAAAGTTGTGATCCAAATCTTGAAGGATAGAATGGAATCGAAGACTCGCTGTGAAATCAAAGGCAGACAAGCAAATGAAGTATTAAAAAATCGATGATGATATAAAACACCAAGTATTAAAATAATATTCGCGAATGATATTAAAAAAAAAATAAAATAAAAATAATAATAATAATAACAATAACTTATCAAGAAAAAAAAGTAGCTGCTAATTTATTGGCATGTAGCTTCCTCAAGATGAATTTATTATTTCTGTATGTATATTACATAGTTGAAATATTAAGTAGATATTTAAACATATCTTTTTTTATGAATGATAGACATCTTTATCATGATTTGTAAATTTTGTAGGGCTGAACATATTAAAAGCTGAAATTGTAGATAAATTATCATGTAAAATATCTATTATGATTACTACTTTTTTTTTAATATTAATAAATAATATATTGCAACATTTCATTATATATTAAATGTAACAACTTTTTTTATCAATTTAATTACATGAAAACTTCAAATTTTATAGATGAATATTCAAATAGATATCAAAATATGAAGACAATGACCTAGCGGGAATTAAAAATGGTCGCTTAGTTACTAAAATATTTTCATTCAAAATTTTGTCTATAGAAAAATTTTAAACCTTACTATCTTTGCATCTTATATATTTCATGAGCTGTGCAACAAACTTAGCTGAGAAATATAAAAAATCTACCTTCTCTTAAAATTTCAATTTAATTTAAGCCTTTTTACTCAAGTAATTAATCATTAATCATTAGACGTAAAAACGCATTTTTATCACTTTTTAATTTTTTACTCACTAAACATAATAAATCCAAATTTATACAAATTATAGATATTGATATTCTAAATTATCATAATCTTTCCCGAAGCAGTTGATCATTTATTTTGGGAAATACTTATAAACCTTTAAAAAAAAAATTATGTTCAAAACAAATAATATGATGATAGCTAATATAATTTTCTTTTAAATATACGTATTTTGATGCTCTTTGTCCAATACGAATATCTTATCTTACCACTATCATTTAAAAAACTCAAAAAATAGTTATTAAAAAGTGAAATTTCAAAATAAATTAAAATCTGTCCGTGAAATAAAAATGGATGCTTTCCCCAAATTCGCATAATCGAAACAAAAAGAATGCATTCAAATTTGACATTCACACACTCGCACACACACATACACAGACATTTTCTTAAATCACGTGATTCGATCTTTTAACCCTTACAAACGTGTTTCTAAAGCAATTTGACAAAACTAAAATTTTACTAAGCTTCCTTCAAGAAGAAGCTTTTTTTCTAAAAATGAAAAGCTTTATGATTCAATGCCCTTTTGAAGGAAATTTAGATATCTTTACTATAAATTAAACATCCAGTGTAATATCAACTAAAAATTTTTAAAACTTTTTCTGAATCACTTAGAATGAAAATTTTCTAGTAAATTAATAACTTTTGATCTTAAAATATAGAATTTATACATCATAAAACGTATAAACCTGCAATATTTCCAAAATAGTTTATGTTTTGTGGTAAATAAACTAGTCACTAGAAATCTTTTAGAATAAAAATTAACTAACTAATTTCCTGTCGGACTAAGATTAGTCTTTATTTGCTTACTATGTATTGTTAGAAGATACAAACCGGTAAGAAAAGAAATATTTGCATATATAGTTGATTAGAAAAATGAAAGTACTCTGTTTTATTTTGAAAGCAAATACAAAACCGAGTACTTTCTGAAAATTAAATATAAACGTTTACTTATGAATGAATATTTATTTATAGTATATTTATAAATATTTATTGTATGAATAAATATATATTTTTTATTTACAACATTAATATTATTTAACATCTCTTTGTATCAATTAGTCCCGATGTAAACGTTAGTGATGCAACAAAATCGTGTTCTATAGGGTAAGTGAACTAATTTTTACACATATTCATAGAATAAAATAACATCGAAATTAATAAAAACTTTTTTTTATAAATGCCACTTGTATTGTAAATAATTAATAAATATATTAGTATATTTTTATAAACTTAATTACAATCAAATTAATTATTCAACTAAACTTTTAACAATTTAATTATTATATGAAATTATTTTTATTAGCTGTAATTATTATTATATCATTTAACTAAGAATTTTCACTTATGGATCAGCGAATCCCCAAAAATTATCCCAAGCAGACAAAATAATTGTCCATTAGGTACAAGTATGAACTATGGGCTAACCAGTTATTCAAATTTATTAATCAACTACAATTTCACAGTGGCCTATCAAAATATCAGTCTACCACTCTCCTATCCAGCAATGATTTTCTAAAAAATTACTTTAAAATCTTATAACTCTTGCAGGAATCTTTACTAACAGCATTCGCATTTGATAAGCTGAAAAACTAAAAAATATCGAAAAAAAACTAATACACACCTTACCGTTGATATTTATCAAAAAATATTTTTTAACCACTTTTGATACTTTAAGTAAATTACAGCAAACTATTGCAACAATTATTGTCGTAAATAAAAGAAAGCCAGCTGTGCAAAGAAGGAATTATAAAGGTAAATATTTATTTAACCGATAACTATATATGTAAAAGGAAGGACAGTAGATTCCGCGTAAATCAAGAGACTATACTACATGCCGTGATTATGCTTACTGCTGAATTCAGGGACGCGTTGCCAAGGTTGTACATCACCTTGACGACCGATCATATTTTTTTCGATCAAACGCTCGTAGCTACCATTACGTCGATTTTTTAATTGGCTTTATTTTATATGTCTTTTTTTCATTATCGCTGTAATTTTTATTAGTTTTTATTAGTTTTGATTTATTTATATTTTATTATAACAGAGTATATCGATTATTGTAGACAGTAAACAATAAAAACGTTCTTTTATAGAGAAGTACATCAGTAATTGAAAACGAGCAAGCCAAAATTTTGTAATTTTTCTATACATAAGATTTATATTTCATCTGATATCCTTTCCAATGTCATTGAATCTATACAGGAAATAATACATATAAGCCAGATTGTAGAAGAATATTGTAAAAGCATTAAAAGTCAATTTATTTCAAGTATATATATCGTATTGAATCTTTGTAATTGCAATCCTTAATTGAATTGAAAACTTGAATCTTCAATACACTGCAAAATTAAAAAAAAACAATAGACCGAAACTACAACAACTGATACGTATCTCCTGCTCATAAAAACTTTTTTAAAAAACAATAAAAATACGCTGGATCTTGTTACCACGAGAAGACATATAGATCCCGCACGGAAGAAAGCGTCGAAATGCCGCGCTAAACCCTCTTTTTAGCAACGTCTTTCCTATACTCGCACTCCCTTGAGACTCCTTTTGCATTCTCGAGACGCGCGCTTTATCCATTTACGGACGACGCGCATATAACGTCGCGAACAATGCGCGATTCGCCTGACGTCGAAACCAACCTTGAACCCGTCAGTACACGCAATTTCGCCTCCCCTGAGGATTTTTTTTGCGCACAGTTGTGCGTGCGTCAAGAGGTGGCCGATTTTGTGTAAAATAAATGCAGATACTCACGATTATAGGGGAACAAAAGTATTTTTTTCTATGATAACTCATGCAGATTTACCATTCTTCACTCCAATATTATTTTAGCGTACTACCAATTTAGAGTAAGAATGTTTTCAAATCTTTCAATATTTCAAAGTTACATGAATTTCTCATGCGACTCGGAAATACATGTTTTACATACCCAGCGACTTTCCGCGCGGCTTTTTTAACGACACTTCAAAGAGGCTACCTTTTCCCGCTACTCCAGCGCGTACGTACAAGCTTCGTGCTGCAGCATTGTTTTTACACCCGCGCTCGGTTTATGCACTCCTGCAAAAAGAGAGCAAGAAGTAAAGCGAAAGAGAAAATTGCAATTCTGTTCGCTCGGAGCTTTTTTCGCTCGCGTACGTATATACCGATACGCACACCTGCACAGCGTGTATCCACAGCGTGCCGGAAGCTTTTGTGAAAGCGCGCAAAAAGCTCGGTGTGAAAGAGACGACGCAAAGATTTGCTTCTTCCGCTGCTGCAGCTTTCTTTTTCTCTGACTTTGTATACTCCCACGTCTAAGCGTTGTACGAACTGTTCTTTTTCATTTAGCTTGGATCTAATATGAAATGGATTTTGAGGTTTGAAATGAAAAATGTTAGATCGGGCACAGTCATGCAGTTTATACCTTTCAGTATTATTCGGTTTACATGTGCCGGAAAATATTTAACGATAAACGGTCGCGAATTGAGATAAATGCAGCTAAAACTATGAGTTTTTCTAAAGAAATTATCAAAAAACATAGATAGCTGAATGTAAGTAAAAATTTAATTTTCCATAATTAAACGATGACACATATTATCCAAAAAATGCTTTTTTTAGATTTTATTTATAAGTATATTGTATAATTAAAAGATTCGTTAATCATTATAATTAATTAGAAGGTAATCACTTAATTTGTGTATAAACATCTTTATTCATAAATTTTTTGCAAGCAATTACGTACAATTGTAACGTCAAGCTCTCGACTTAGGAACTTTCAGGGAATCTTCGAAGTTTCAAGTGAAGGAGCCTCCCCCGCGCTACACACTTATGTACCTTTGCTCTAGAGAAGAAAATGAGAAGAAAAGAGAGACGAGAAAAGCGGAAGTCTGCGTACGTAAGAACGCTTCACTAGTATACTTGTATTCACGCTCCAATGCGTTTCCACACGCGACCTTTTCTTTTTCTCATTTCTCGTGTTATAAGTGCGTTTGCGAGAAAAAATGATCGAAGTTGGTACCCTGGTATTTTGAATATTACATTGCCGTGAAAATAATAAATTTTCTTTTGTTCACTAAACACGAGATTGATTGTTAAACTTTGGCTTAGAAATATTTTGCAGTTAGATCAGTTTGCAAAAGATTTTTGTAAAACACTTTTTACGAATAACAATCTGAAAAATAGTGCCACAGAAAAGCTTTAAATAATTCTGTTTTAAGAACATAAACTGCTTAAAGTTTAAAAAGGTTTGAAAAATGGTAAATACAAATTTTATTAGTATTACTATAGTACCATCCAAAAGTTACCGAAAATATTCATATTTACATGCGTATATTTAAAAACCTGTAGTTTAGAAAGAAACATCGAAAAATAATTTCTTAAAAAGGTTATTAATAACAATTTTATCCTTTTCAAAATGATTTACAAATATTTATATTTAGCTAAAAAAAACTATAAGTTCTTACAATAAATTATAAGATTACTAAAATAATTTACTTTTACTTAAACCATATAATTTTCTGAATTTACTTCAATCAATCAAGATATTGATCTTTTGGCCTGGTCAATATGTTCTAAACAATTCAGAAATTTGTAACTCAAGATTGAATTCTGATATTGAAATTGAATATTGTTCTGACTAAACTTATTATTCATATAAACTTGGGATATTAACTAAAATCATTAAACTTTTTAATGATAATTCTTTGAAAGCAGAGTAATAATGTTTTTGTTCGACACTTATATAAGACACATGCAAAAAGTTCAAAAATGTATAAGACAAAATAGATTTTTATACAAAATACAATTTGTTGACACAATACAATTTTTTCTGAAATAATCTTAAATACTTTCCAATTAAAAATTTAATCTATACATTTTTATGTATATTATGTGTACATATTTATTTTCTTATTTTTTATGAATAAAAGGTACTATTGTATTTAAAAATGTACAAAATATTTTAAATGATTTTATTGACATTTTATTACGAAAAAAATTTAATGATGTAACTAAACTTTAAAATTTATACTTCTTTAATAGGATTATAAAATCCTTACACTATATGATAATAGTACATTATGATACATAAGGATCATCTTGTGACACAAGTATGTATTCCTACACAATATTTTATAGCACTGTCTAGCATAAACCGGCTATTACACCAAATTGGGTTGCAATCGCAAATATAGTCGGAAGAAAATTAATTTTTTTTTTTTTTGTGTCATTTTTTCTATGATAATTAATTTTGATTCGTTTTTAAAATAAACGTAACTGCAAATACAAATTTTTAAAATAAAATGTATTTTCTAACAGCTTTTGTTGTAACTCTATTGAGAATGTAAAAGAACTGTACTATTAAAATCTAATTTATATTTATAAAAAGAACATCATTAAACCCAAATCCATACATTTTTAAAAATTTGCTGTAAATGTTTTAACTTAAAGACTTTTTTTGTGAAATTTTAAGCATCTAAAATACACCAACAAAATCAAACGATTAGACTTTTGATAACCAGTATGAAAGAATGGTACATTTTTGTTAGCATTTTTTCAATTTTGAGTGTGCTTGGCCATTGATCGAGTAGTGCATAACGATTCGTCGATTCTCTGATTAATGCAGTCTTTTTCTCAAAGGATTGCTTATATTTACTCGAATATATAAAAAAGAAAGACTAGTTTCTACATATATTCCTATAAATAGGAGAGAAGAGTATTATGTTACTGTGCGATATAGCATGATTTGTTATAGCAGATAAAAGATTTAAATAGTTCAGGAAGTACGTGATACAGAAAGAAATCATGTTTTTCACGTAATAAGATGGCAGTATCAATAAATGTTACATAAAATTTAAACTACTTTGTTTTTGTTTTATTTTCATCCTTGTCCAACTTAAAATTGTGAACATAAAATAATATATAGAAATTCAAAGTAAAGAATTACGCATGGCTCACGAAATGTTTCTCTTTAAATGTGATCTCTTGTAAAAATAGATGTCGGTAGTAATAAAGGTGTATTATCTTTATTAATTACCAATAAATATTTCTTTATCTTTCGATAAATTATCATTCATATGGTATGATCAGAATTCGCGGAAAATAAAATCAGTGAAATTTATGTCTTTCTTAAATATAAGAAATAGGTATCTTAGGGGAGCATTTTCTAACCAAGGCATTACAATAATTCTCCTTTGATATTTTTTGAAAGAAAAATTGAGAATGTCAGCTCATTGGTATTCAGCGACCGAGGGGAAATAACTCAAATTACTACCTCCCCGAGCGTTGAATTTTTCATGGCAAAGGTACTATACGTCTATTACTTACCACCATACATGCAACCGTTATACGCTAAATTTTCCACGTTGATACCACTTCAAACAGAACGAGGCAATTGATTTCTTGGAAAATTCGTTTTCGCTTGTCAGAGTCCCGAATAGCTGGTAACCAATTTATAGTCAAGCTGTCATATTCCTCGTTATTTTTATCACATACGTGCAAAAGAAGTTGAAAAGTAATATTTTTTATTGCGATTCTGATGCTACTTAATTTCTTTTAATAGAAAATTAAGTTGGCTTAAAGAATAATTGATTTTGTAAATTTTTATTTTTTCTACAATTTTTTAAAAAGATTTTTTTTTTTAATTTTAAAATAAATTAGTCCAGTTTTCTTAAATAGTAAAAATTATTATTTTTAAAACTAGCATAGTATACAGTAACAATTGTTAATTACATAATTTATAACAGTAGAAAAACGCTCTTACGTATACAACTTTACAATTCAACTCTCATTATTACTCGTAAAGAATAAAGTATTATTTCCAAATCGCGCGCACGGCATCAAACAGTACTTAATTCTAATTTAAAAAAATAGAACATGAGTCTAATTTGTTCGACAGATATAATCTTTCTGTACAATGCCACGAAAGCAACATTACTGTAGTATTATACTCTTCAAAACCACTTCGACGTTTCGAATGATTCAAGGCCTTCAGCCCGCAGACGAGCTAACATCGGTCGGTAAATATCTGGAGCAAACGGTAAAACCATTCCACGCTGTTGGATTTCACCTGAAAGTAAAAATTAAATGTCATTATACATCATTCATTATCGATATTCTATAATTCACAAATTTATTCAATTTAAAAATTTTTCAAGAT
Source organism: Eupelmus urozonus (assembly GCA_900480035.1). Classification (NCBI taxonomy): domain Eukaryota; kingdom Metazoa; phylum Arthropoda; class Insecta; order Hymenoptera; family Eupelmidae; genus Eupelmus; species Eupelmus urozonus. The sequence goes on from UELX01000981.1 coordinate 46,255, forward strand.
TAGACCCCCCTTAAAAAAATCTTACCATCTAAAATCATCTTAACAGCAATGGCGGTAGGATAACCGACGGTCCTGGCCATCGCCGAGTGTCCCTTAGCATCGCCGTAGGTGACCATATTGATACCGCGCTCCTCAAGCCTATTGTCCGGCCAGCGTATGCCCACCTCGTGCCTGAGAATAATCAGATCGCGCTCATTTTTCTCATAAACGAGCTTTTTGGAGAGGTAGTGGCTGAGCGTATCAAGTGGCGTGTTAAGTTTCAGAACTGGGTCCTCTTTAAGCACCCCAAGTTCCTCTATGGCCTTTGCGCGTTCCTCTGAGCCGAGACGTTCGGCCAGCTTCTGCTTGAGATTCTCGTAGAATATGTCGTCGTTTACCAGTCCCAGTAGGTTGCACACCAGCGATCGCTGTGAGATAAGTATGTTTGAGGTTAGTATGCGGTCAATGGTTTCTCATACTTGACGGGCCGAGAAGTATTAAAGTAACGTGCAGTAAGTACTTACCCATGTGATTTCGGGTCCATTGGGATGGAGAACTGGATGAGGATTGGGATCGATGAGGCCGAGAAGTTGCAGACCCTGAACCGTATTCGAATAGCCGCGGAACCTGAGTGTACCACGTAGCACCGTGTTCGCGTGCTGGATTCCGTAAAGGTCCTTGTAAATTGTGCTGTCGCGGTTAGGGAAACCCTCGAGAGCGAAGCCTGGCAGGAAGTCTAGGTTCTGGACCGTCGACATCAGATCACCGCCTCCGGATATCTCTACGATCTACGAGATAATAAAACGGTTATAAATCGATACATGATATCTTCAAATTAAACGTATTTATCGCATGCTTTCAACGAATCCCTTCAAATTAATAAAAATAATAAAAATAATTTAAATAGTGATCGTTATAATATAAATATGAAAGGTGAAAAACTTTATCCAAAAGACTCAATTGAGAAATAATCTCTTGAACAGCAATGAATTTTAAAAAATTATTTACTTAAAATCCTTGACGTAATTCTATAATTGCATTTTCATCATCCACATTTAATGAAAAACCACAAGTATATAGCCTTAAAAATATCTTTAAAATTACCTGTCCTTCGTGGAAGTACTTAGCAGGTGACAGCGTGTTGAGGAGCACACCACGAGGCGACCAGCTAAACTTGTACCTTAATGGATTGTACGAGCATTCTGGCGCAGGAAGACCGCCACACCAGGAGACAAACGATTCGATACGTCCACCAGCTTGGCGAATGTCGTCGAAGCACTCAAGAGCCAGCAGATGGTCAATGCCCGGATCCAGACCAACCTCGTTCAGAATCGTGACGCCCGCGGCTTCGGCTCTAAATTTCACGGTTTTTCATATTTATTATTCATTATTTTAATTAAAAAGTAAAATTAATAATAAATTAACAAAGACTTTGGAATATGATAAATTCATTTAAATTTTTCTACGAATGATCGTTATCAATTCAGATCACCTAAATTATACGCGACAGATTTCATAATTTGTTAAACGATCTCGATCGACACAAATCTCAAGAGCGCGATTTCATAACGTTAAAATCATCTTCAAAACCAGAGTAGCCTTATCGAAATCTCGAACTCACTCATCGTGCAGGGCCTTTATCTTATCGTTGAGATAACTAGCGGTGACGAGATGCTTCTTCAACTGAATGCAGCTGCGAGCGACGATGTGGTGAAGCGAATAGGGCAGCAGGGAAACGACGACGTCGGCGTTCTCGATCACCTCGTCGATGGACTCGGGACGTTCGAGGACATCGAGGAAGACCGGCTCTACGCCTGGGTACTTGTTGGCCAGGGCGTCGGCTTCGTCCTTGTATTGGGAGCCGACGATGATGCGCACGTTTTCGTCGCGGTGGAGATACTCGACTAGGGGTGAAGAGACGTAGCCGGCGCCGAGTACGACGACCTGAAAATAGCGTTTGGTTGCAGATTTTATCGGAATATCGGTTGATTTTATCTGAGTTTATGTCGAGATGGTTGAGTTTTAATAATGTATAAGTTATATATAGATAATTTATAAAATTAAATTTAAGAAAAATTTTTTATTGATCATGTAACTTCCTCAAAAAAATGTTATATTTATAAGAAGTCACATAATTAATAATCAGAGTTTCATCAAAATATGGGACAAAAATAAGATAATCTTACACCAATCAATAAATCCATTACATTTTTCAAACTAACATCTACTATCATCAAGTAATATCTCTTACCGATCGGCTCTTTGCCGAAACGTTGCCGTTGTCCTTATGCCTGCTTCTACAGTTCTGGGTCCTGAGCTCCTGTATATACTGGAAATTGGATGTCAGTTCACCGTTGGAAGCGATAATAGCACCGTGAACGGCTGGGGTAAATGTGTGCTCGTCCAAAGGCTTTTTGGCATCGGACTGAATTATGTCGAGGGCGTATGGGAAGAGCAGATCGCCGAAGAAATCGGTAGCCTCGCGCGGTAGCTGCGTAGGCATGTTGTCGATCGAGCAGACCAAGACGCCTGGACCTTTGAAGGATTTGGTGTCCTTGTTGCGATCGGCGTCGTATAGGCAGAACGGCGTGTCGATCGTCGTGCACTCGTTCATAAATCTTGGATTGGAGGAATAGTTTTTAGGCATTTATATTTTTTTATTTAAAAAGTGGTGAGTATTTCAATTTTTAATAGAGTACACTTGATTGCTTGTGCGCAAATGTACAAGAGACAAATACAATGAAAACAAAATTTTGTATTTTATTGTGAAATTGAATTGAACAATGTAAGTTCAAATAATTTAAATAAGTTTAATCGATCAATAAACAAAATTCAAAATTATTTTCTCAGTATGTAGGTTTTTTTTGAAAATTATTTTATTCATTGTAACAAAAGTTTTAAGTAGACATTATTCTACGAGGCCCTCCTCCTTTTGACTAAAAATCATTTTCTGAAGTTTTACATTTTTCTATTTTACAAACATCTTTAATCAGAAGATCTAGTATAGTTTTGATCTAGATAAGAATGTCATAAAACTCTATACTCTACTAATGACCAAGTTTTTGTCTACACAAAAAGCTAATTTTCATTTAACAAACTTTAAATGAAATCAAAATCACCAGAAAAATTTATCCACTAACCAAAACCATAGCCAAATAAAAAATAACCAGCACATCTTCTATACTCACTCAATACTACCACCAGGATCAGCCGATATATCGCAGATGGCAAGCATCCTGTGAGGCAGAGCCGGCGCCCCGACGCTAATCGGCAGCCAGGGTGTGTAGGCCGGCCTCAGCAGATTCTTGGCATCCGGTATCGTCAGCAACTTAGGCGAGTCAACGGCCCAATAAATACCGTTGATGATCACCGAAGCGTACGGCGCAATCTTCTTGCTGAACGTTGAAATGTAGCGCTCGGGATGCTGGTCGTACTCCTCGGGATCGAATCCGCCGTCCTCCTTGCGCTCAAGGTGGTGCCTACGCCGTACTTCGCAAGCGTAGATTTTGTTCGTGTCTGAAAATTTTGGACGATATTAAAATGTTACTGCAGCAATTTTATTTAAGATTTTTTATGAGATAAAAATTGATAACGTACCACCGTGTTCAGCAACTTTACGCAGCATCTCAGGCGGCACGTATTCGTGGGGCAGCTCCTGGAAGACTTCCTGGCCACCCTGGCTGACGTTACCACTGCCAGTGAAGACAAAAGTCAGGGGTCCTATAGACTTGGGCATGGCCCCTAGTGATATCTCGTACCCTGCGTCGCGGATAGCCTGAAGGGCCATACCTGAGTTTCTGTAGTTGTGGGCTGGTCCAATGTGCTAATGGATGCGATAGTAAATAAAATCAGTACATGTTAGTTTCATAACGCAACGAGAACCTTATTTTAGATCGAAAATTTTCCTACCATAAAGGGCGTATGGTGACCCAGCGCCAGCAACCTCAGTCCCAGTCCATGAAGTATATTAACCATCCCGGCGACCCCAGCGTACTTGCCAAAAGCCACGAGCCTCTGTCCATTATCGTCCGTCAATTTCTCATAATCCAACAACCTAATATTCTTATCCAAAATAGCATCGAGCATAGGCATATTAGACTCCTGAGCCTTGATCGTATGGGAAAAGAAGCAGTAGGTCTTGTTGGGTATGAGCTGGTCTATCGGCACTTGCTTCACCCCGAATATAACCGAGGCGCTGCTTATGTCCTCCTGGACGGCGGCGCCGGCTGACAGGTAGCTGCCAGCTGGATAGGCACGCCGGTTGCTGGGCTGGACTATCACCTTGACGCCGGCGCGCACCAGACGGCGCACGTTGGACGGTGCCATGGGGGCCCTGCGCTCCCATACCGACTGGTCCTCGCGACGGATCGCTATGACCTTGCCGCGAAGACGGTGCTGGAAATATTATGGATGGTGGTTAGATCGGGTGGGGCTGTTTGATGTTGAAGTGAGAATGATTAATTAATGCATTAATGGCATAGGCGTTAGGTTTAAGCGTCGTACTTTGCCTTTTGGAAAATCCGATATTATTGGATGCCGACGGTCAATTTGGGTTTTTTTGTAAAAAATTAAATATTTGAATTGATAGTGCAAGAGGGTTTATATTTTAAAAGTGATAACGTGGAAATACATGCTTTAAAATTGTTTTTAATAAAATGACTAAGTGGCAGTGGTATTTTTAGTTGGATTAGCAATTTTAGTTGTAGAAATAATGACAATTAAATCGTGTTTTAGTACGATAAAAATTATTTTTTAGCCTAAAATGATTCTTTTTAATTATTATAAAATAAGCATAAGAAATTTTATGCAGACAATTTTTCGCTTATTTGAAAATTATAAACTCATGTATATTTTTAAATATACAAAAGGCCAAGATAATATTTTATTAATTCTTTGCTGAATTTAAAAACCTTATTATCACCCATTGTTATTCTTGTTATGAATGTTATTCTTTTCCTCTTTGACAGATCAGCAATTTGAAGCAGTTATTTAAATTCTTTAACATGCAATAAATAATATAAAATAATAATCTATACCAATATATAAATAAAATATATAAATAATTTCAGATAAATTTAAAATAATATAAATAAATAAGTATTGAAATAGGAAGCGTTCGTCTCTCAACACACTATGCATGTTAACTTCTTGCACATTCATAAAATATATCATTTTTTAATTCCTAAATATTCAAGCAAGACCATTAATAAAATGAACATTCTCTAACTAGAGCATTCCCTAGTACCAGGATTATCCAACAGTTTTATTTCAAAAATATTTCAATACAAGATCAAAAACAAACTTAAACAAGTTAACATAACGATAAATAACGTTAAATATCGTAAAATATCTGTAAATCAGGAAAAAAACTATACATAATAACGCAATAAAATAAGCATTAATATTTCAAAATAACGTGAAAACAACGTTAATTGATATAAAAATTGTAAAACATTATAAAATAACAGAATAAGAGGAAAGATAAATCAATAATAAGACATCATAGATAATACAGTAAAATTATGTTAAAAAAAAATTAGGTAATACTCTAAAACAAAGGAAACCAAACGAAATAGAAAAATAATGCCGAACAAATGAATATAACATCAAAATAAATAAGATCGATATAAAATAGTAACGATTTTAAGAGATTTAAAGATCAACTTTAGATTCCTCTTTAGACAGTTCTTTGTGGGATTTAAAAGAATTGTAAACGTCAAATCCTAATTAATTAATCTTAAATAGTTAAATTAGTCGTGCTATTCCAAAAAATTGCAATTTCAAAGAATTATACCGATATATTATTCTCAAATAATCTATTAATTTTTCAAATATCTATTTATCAATTATCAATAACACTTTTTTTAATTATTTTGATAAGAAAGAATTATTAATGGTTCTTCAGAAATAATAATAACGTTAAAGTTTTTTAATAAATTATATTTTTGAAATTGTAAGGCAGCAATGACATTGTTAAAAATGTTGAACAACAAGTTAATCATCATAAAAAAAAATTTACATTTAATAAGGACATACAGTGTAATCGTTAACTGTAAGATAACAAACACGTGCAGACTAATCATTTAAAAAATTTGTGCTATAAAAAGGAGAACGTTTAAATTAAACAGTTAAAATAGGAAACTTATCAGAAAATATGTACATAGTTTCGTAATTGGTGAGATTGTTGAAGGAAGCAAGTCAATAAAACTGTCAAATTCTTTGTGCATTGAGATTTGTTCTTGAAGTCTTATCATTGTATTCAAAAGATGAGGATCATAACAATCATTAATATGATTAATATTTTTATAAATTCCTGATAAAACTAATCATTCTCAAAATCCCTAAATTTTAAAATAATTATTCAAGACAGTATTGCTAACGAAATTCTACGTTAAAGCCAAAAATTTTGATAAACCTATATGGAAAATTCTTAATACAATTCAGTCATCATGCAATCAGTTACATGCAATTTGTGAATAATAAATAAACTTAATTGTATTGACATAATAAAAAAGTAATGTTTACTTAAAGTAATACCCTCGCAGATAAGTTATAAAAGATAAAAGTGTAGCATTTAGCAAATAATGATAATGTTATGCAAAAATGTAAGCCAGGCGCGTGGCTGAATGTAAACTATATTTAAACTGTTTCTAATGAGAAAGTACGACTGCAAGCGTTATATCCCGATTAAGCGATATTAATAAATACAATTATCAAAACTAAACAGAATCGTGTGGCAACAGCTGAAATAAGCGGATCGCTTGAAGCTTTATCTCTTTTATCTGACTTGAAAAAAAAAGAATGATGAAAATAAGTATATCGCCAAATTACCTCGTACTTCTTAAACAATTCCTTTTCTTTCGCCTTCTGAAATAACGGACATTCACATATTGATAAAGTATCAAACAAGGTAAAACATATAATAAATCTCCTACATATATTAAAATGCAAAAGTTAATGTATTCATCAAGCCCTCGATAATAAATATCCCAAGCGACAAACAAAAGACTCAAGTAGTTTGTTTGTACGCGCTAACTATTTTAATCCCCTGTGAAGATATTTTCGCTCAGTGTTTACCATGATATGTCACTCTACGTATTAGCGCGCACTATTTATTATTACACTTTTCGCGTTTCCGACGATCAAGTAGGATCTATACGGCCCCGTGCGGTTGCGCAAAAATCGCGCGACTCTACTGAGCGGCGTCACTGCCGCTCGAGATAATAACGAAGAGCGGGGTATGTATACACAGAAAAAAAGGCACTTGTTTTGCAACAATCACCAAATAAGATAACGTGCGAGAAATTCCATTTAACGAGATAGTTATCAATCGCTGTTTAATTAATTACTTTTATCGTGCCGAGCGCGCGGAGCCATTCAAGGGAAACTGAAGCAAAGATTTGCATTGACGAGCCCATTTTTACAGAGATGATTACCTTCACTTATTTCTTGTCGACTTTGCGGTTTACGTGTGTTTACATTTTGATTAATTGTGCACTATTAATTGATTGACTGACTGCGGTAAATTGAGAGAAAATTTCATCAGATTTCTTTTTTAATTTTTTTAGTGGTGCACTATTATTTTATTTTGTATTTACAGATGCTAGCTGAAAATGTACCGAATAGTTTTAACAATAGAATAAAATGTAATTGCAGTCATTAAATAAGTATTTCATTAAATTAAAAAAACTAAATTTTATTTTGCTAATTAGAAATTTATGAACTTGAAATCTTGGATAACCACAAATGCTATAGTGGGTGGGCTTGAAGGCATAACTGGCCTCCTAAATTAGAAAATTTATAAAACTCGAAAAATTCTTTGTATTAATAATACTGCGCTAAAAAATAGAAATTTTATAAGAAAGTAAAAGGAAATTATGCTAAAAATTCAGTAATAGTAAAATTTATTAATTATTAAATTTCATTAGTCTAATATTAATATTTTAATTTTACTTCATAACGAATACACAAAGTCTTGTTCAAACTAGTGTCAATAGACTCGAATTGACTTGAATTAATCTTTTTGCACAACCCTATCGCACTTTTTTACCTATGTTTATCAAATGCATGTTTATTGCGCGCTAAAAATTATAGTCAAGAAAAATTAAACACTAAAAATTCTTGTGTATTATAGTAAAAGAAACTTGAATGGCATTGAATGAATTTACTGCCTTTAATAAAACATTGAATTTATTTTTAACTTCATCTAATTATGATTTAAGTTAATAATTAAATAACAGTTTAATAATTTATTGCAAAGAGAATTGTGTTTCAGAAAAATAAACATTAAAATTCAAGTAAAATAACATGTTGTCGTTCCTAACGAAGACTAGTACATTTCAAAAACTACCGATTTTCAACTCTCATTTACAGATACTCTGAGTGATTT
>UELX01000982.1:0-54612 GCA_900480035.1 Eupelmus urozonus
CAAAATGACTTCATCATTAATTTAAACAATAGATAAGAACATTATCTTTGTGTGTCAGGTCATACAAATTTGAAAATATATATCAACAATTAATTTTTATCAATAATGCTAAGGCAATTTTTTGTACTGCTTCCCCTTAAAGCTAAAAAATATTTTTGTCGAATGTCGCACAAGAGTAATTAGTAAACGATGTAAATAAGCGTGACACCAACGTAGCAGCAATTTGCTATTTGTCTTTCTAAATTTGCATACCGTAATAGCTTAGCCGTCGAGCAAAATACAATAGAACATTATTGTAAAATGATACAGACGTTCCTTTGAGTCCAAACCGCCTTAAAAGCCTCTCTATACCTCTGTCCCCAAGCACAACATCGCCGACCAAAAGAGAAAATCCCTTTAAAAAAGACCTCAACCCAATGTCACAGAGTCCCTTTGATGCGATTAACGAGCGCTCTCTTTTTTGTCCACAGCATGTCTGAACGGTGTGGCCGTGGGCAATCTGGCTGGCTGGCCCCAGGCGGCCATCCCCCAATTACTGGCACCGGCATCGGTCGGCTTGGCCCCGGCCTTCACGGAATCTCAGGTCTCCTGGATCGCGGGCATCTTCTTCCTGGGTATGCTGGCCGGAGGCTTCACGTCGCTGGGTGTAGCAGGCCGCTGTGGCAAGAGGAAGCTGTTTCTGCTGGCTTCGGTGCCGCTGATGCTGGGCTGGTCCGTTATCGCCGTTGCCGAGTCCTTTTGGGTAAGGATGCGTCCTTTTGGGGTTGTGGCAAAGCTTTTTTTCGGCCTTTGTGTTGGGTTCATTTTTTCTTTTTTTTTTGGAGGGTGTCTGGGTTTGTTAGGATATGGGAACTTTTGGGATGGTGGGTTTCGATTGTTACTTTGGAGAGTAAGAAGGGAATAATAGATCTTCTGTAGTTAATGGAGCGTTTGATGTTTATTTTAAAATCTTTTGAGAAATTTTGTTAATATATTGAGAAAAATATATAGAATTTATAACTATGTGCATAGTATAAGTAGATATAACGACATTTTTAGGCATCAGTTACATTTCAGTACTTCAATTTGCCTAAATTGCAGTTTCCATAACACAAATGTTATTTGCTTTATCAGAAAATGTAGTAATCGGATATATTTGAATAGAATTAAAATCGTCTAGTAACAAATTCTGTATGAATTGTTCTTATAATAATGATATAATTTAATCGGTTCATGAGTTTATTTCTACTTATAATCATCACGGCTAGTACATTGCGCTTGTTATTGAAAATAATAGTGTACTACTAAATCGGATTGTCATACAATTATCCACCAGTCATTGCATTCAATATCAAATTATTTAATTTTTAATCTAACCAAAACAAACCTTCCGGCACCCTCCGGATCGCTCGTAATCCGTTCAATAGAGAACATACCAATGTGGTGGCTTAATTTTCATCACGTTTTGAATCTTGGCTAGCGTGCGCGTGCGAAAATGTGTAGGGTCAATTTAACGAAGTTTTCACGTGCGGTCGTATATACGGGCTCGGCGTGCCGCTGGCTCTTTCCCTGGCAGTATATCAAATAACGACGAGAGCTTGCCTGTATACCTATATATCCGAAACCTCGCGGTAAACATACACACATGCGGATAATATTTGTCGTTTTTTCTGTCTATACCTTGGAAAAAATTTAATCTTTTATACATTTTTGCGGGTTAATTAGCTATAGCCAGGTAATCGACGAAAGTTTTTTTTTTTTGTTTAAATGGAGCATCATCCGATAATTTCATTTATTTACGCGCTTTTTACAATGGAGAGAAAATACGATATCAGTTATTCAGTTTACTTCGGAGCTAAAGTTCCCATGACTGGCTTTATTTAATAGCTAACTTTTTGCTGTATTGGTTGCGGAATTTAATTATCGTTTTTCTCTATTCGTTTATCCCGCCTGTAAACTTCTGTAATTACATTTATTATGAAAGTTAATCCATTTAAAGGGATAATCTTCGGACCAGTCTATATTTTTTATATCTAATTTTTGTAATTATTAAAATCTGTCATTAAGTATCGTGTAGCAATTTCAAACAACAGTAATAATTAAAATTCTATTTTTACCTAATCAATACCTCTTTCTTCTACCTTCCAGCAATACATCTTTGGTCGCATAATCCTGGGTCTGGGTGGCGGTATGATCTGTCACCAAACCGAGATGTACCTATCAGAAATTTCGCCCCAGCGACTTCGTAGCAGGATGTCCGTCGTATTCTGTGCTTGCGTCCACATTGGTGTGCTTGCAAGCTTCGGCATCGGGCCCCAGATGAGTATAAGTGCAGCCACGGGCATCTACCTCACAGTGGTGCTGATCCTGGCTGGTATCTACTTATGGGCAGCGCCAGAGACGCCGTTTTGGCTGGTCAGGCGAGGAAAGTTCCAGGAGGGAATGGAAAATCTGAAAAAGCTCAGGGGACAGGAAGAAGTTAGCGAGGAGTTCCAGGCGATTGTTGAGTTTGTGGAGAGGAGCGCAGTGGCTGCTAAGAGTGATGGATTCTGGGCTGGGTTCAGAAGAGTCTTGCAGAGTGCGGCTAATAGAAGAGCCTTGGTGCTGGTGGTGCTGCTTACGACAGGTTGGTTGATGCTTTTCAGATTTTTGCGATGACGTGGGATGCGCCTCACAGGGAATTCTCGCTTTGCAATTTTATTGTTTTTCAAGCGAAGTCTTGTTTGTAGCAGCGGGATGAAAAAGTATTGTTACGACCGATACGTGCTTTTAGAGGATGAGTAATCCTTGGTATTCACAAAAAATTAGAATTACTAATAGAAGAATAAGGAGGAAACCGTCTAATTGCTAACGAAAATAATGTGTTGTTTTTTTCAAAATAAAAAACTAGATTAGTCAAACTGCAACGTGCTCAAACTAATTGAAAGTCGCGTGTTTTATCTATTGTAAAAATGAAATTTTCATGAAGTTCAGTTTTTTCTGTTTATCAATAAACATTTGCTTCACGTTATCGTGACTTTATAATTTATACTTAAAAGATAGTTCATACAGAAAATTAACTTTTGGGAATATTAGCTTATAGTCACAAAGATTAAGTTAATAATATTATTATAAAATGCTGAATCTTTTACTAATAAATAAAACTAATTTTATTTTATTTATAAATATAAATGAAATAGTGAAAAAAAATATTTGGAATAATATCAGTTGATTTTAACTGTGACTGTATTTGATTTTACGTAAGCTGTTTACGTACATAAAAAAGCCAATATTGTTAAATGACTTTCAGAATAATAATTTCAAGATCTCGATCGGTTTCTGCAACCGGAAATTTAGAAGTGGTTTTTTCCGGTAATTCTGCAAAGATTAATGACTGATAATTACGTGACGATTTTATTGTTAAATAAAACTTTATTGCTTATCAGCTTAATTACTTATACACAGTCATCATTATACTTAGTTTGAAACCTCAAAAAAAAAACAAAAAAAAAATGACTATTGCATAAATTTTACTTTTCAAATGCATGTGTCTATTCAATTCGCACAACGCAGTATTTTCATTCAGAAGAGCGAAACAAAAAAAAATAAAAAAAAAAATTTAATTCAATATATGGTGTAGGCAAAAAAGCCGAGCGTTTCAGCAGAATGAAATCAATCGCGGCACAATATAAATCTTCCTCCCTTTGAAGTCAAACGCGCGGAAAATTCGCGCGTCCAGGTCCAATATATATACGCATCGGCCGGAATTCTCTCGCGCGCTCGCTTCATTTCTGCTGCTCCCTTCTCTTTTCCAAGCGATATAACCGCGAGAGAGATAGAGAGAGAGAGAGAAAGTGAGGGAGAGAGAGAGAATGTAGTGGCCGGTATATTCACGCGGGCCAAGAAGAATGTCAGGCATACTTATGAAAGAGTGCCAATATTTCGGCAAGTTATTGTGCCGAGGAATTTTGGGAAATAAAATAAATGTCTAAATTTAGCTATGATATTATTTATTTTTATTGTATTATGAGGTAGACTTCTTTTTTTACATAAGGATAATTTATTAAGACTAAAACGCTTATACTGTCATTTGAAACCAAGTAAATTCAATTTTCAAAGTTATATAAAATTGTTACCACTCAACTACGCTATAAGTAGATAAAGCCAAGTATAGTAAGGCACGCAGATGACCCACATGCTTTCAAAAATTATCGCTTCACTACTTATAAAAATCATTATAAAAAACATTCTCCAAACCAATAACACCTCTTACTCTTCCAGCCCAGCAGTTTTCGGGAATGGCGGCGATGCACTCATACGCCCAGCTGATCTTCGACAGCACCTCAATACTACCCGGCCGCTACGTCACCCTCATGATGGGCCTGATCGAGCTCTGCTGCACCGTGGTGAGCGGCTTTGTCATCGAGCGAATCGGCCGCCGGCCTCTCGTAGCCGCCAGCTGCATCCTCTGCACCGGCTGCATGGCCTTCATGGGCTACTACTTCCACAGCCTGGACGGCAACAAGACGAACCTGGTACTCGGGCTGCTCGTCGCTTGCATGATCGTTTTCCCATTGGCCTACGGGCTGGGTCTGGCCACGATGGCGACGGTAGTAGCGGCTGAGTGTCTGTCGATGGACGCGAGGAACTTGGGCGCCGCTGCTCAGAACACAACGGTGTGCTTCTCGTTGTTCATCGTTACCAAGCTGTGGCAGGTGAGCTTGATGCTGTTTTTTGTTATTGATATGTTTCTAGAATTGGAAGTTTATATAATCATGGCACTCGAAAGGTTGAGCGCTAGCTTAAATGATCTTAACCAGATCGGTATTGATTTCCTTATCGTGACTGACAAACCGCATGTTTGCGCATGGATATTCCAGCCCGTATACATTAGAAAAGTTAACGTCTCGAACTACATATTGACTGTCCCATCTATCCGTCCCCTGACGTATATCATCGCGAAAGCGATACCTAGACCCGGCAACGTCTGGCAGTTAAACTACTGACGTACGTCGAATTTTTCCCGCACCTCGATCGCTCTGTGTGTACACATACAGCCTGGCGCGCGCGTCATCGTCTTCCTATATACCTACACAATGTCTCACCCCCCTTATTTCTTTCTCTTTCTCGCGAGAAGACAATTTCGCGGCAGAGATAGGCTTTTTATTGAATATACGAGGAGCCATACAGCAAACCCTTCTGCGCGGCAAATCGAATAAATCAAGGGTAGCGTACGCGCTGTGGCTTGCGCTCTCTCTCTCTCTCTCTACGGCTGACTATATATAGCGTATAAGCCCGTCTCATTCGTGTATTTTATGCGCCCGATACGGGTAAGGAGAAACAGATTTATCGATCTCGCGATATTTGCCTAACTGATTTTCGCGGGCCGATTTTTCTTCCGATCGTTTTGCTTGGAAATCGCGTATTTTTCTTCCTCGTAACTCTGCTTTCTCCTTTCGGATAAAACGAAATCTTTGCGATTCTAGATTAGTTTGTACTTTTTTACGTAAGCTTTTTGCAAGCTTTACGATAATTGACTCTCACTTTTATTCCCAACAGATCATCTCCACTTCCTACGGAGTCAAATACTCGTTCTGGACGGCGGCGATTCTCACCGCTGGACATACGATCGTTTTACTGCTAATGCTGCCGGAGACGCGGGGCAAATCGCTCGTTGAGATTCAGAGGCTACTGGCCAAGTCGGAGACGTCTTCGGACGAGTCGGGGACGACTCTGCTGCAAGAGCTCAGAAGTGTCAAGATTGTGCCGGCAAAGAAGTTGAGCAATGGCACGGTTTGATGTGGAACGAGAGGAATTTGAGATACATTGATCTAGTCTTGAAGATATTGTGAGTGAGTCGTAAGTTTACGTGTTTAAGTGGAATGGTACACGTTTTATAGTGGATGTACTATACCAATGATACACGTTTAATAGTAGACAAACTTTTTGTGAATTTTTTTATAATGTTGATTGCGACTGTTTTGTCATTAGACAGTATTAAAATTATAGTGACATTAATCGAAGTAGTTGAAGAAAATAGACGCGCTGTTTCCCTTGCGCTCTAGAGTGAGAGTAGTAATATGTATGATAAGTATTTTTGATATTTTTAAAACTAAACGTTTTTAAAAGTGGACGTTGGAAAACGTGACTTTTTGTAAAAAAACGAATAGTTGATAATTTTAATGTTTTAAATAGATGATTAATAAATTTGAAAATTGTAGGTTAATATTTTAAAATAATTATAATGAAAGCTGATAATAGTCTTCATTATTAAGTAAAAGTGTACATAAATGTATGGCCAATTTTTTACCATTGCAGATTAATGTACGGTAAATGTACAGCGTGATACTTCTAGAATAATGACTACGATATAATATGTTAACTTTTTATAAACGCAAACTTATTTATATTTTTCTAACCATACGATAATGTATTATTATTTATACTACTAATAAAAAATAATTTATATAAAGAATAGAATAAAATACAATTGTCACAAACACGAAAGGATAAATAAACTATTTTACAACACATTAAAACCCGAGTACTCAAAAATAACCATTTGTCCAACATTTAAAAAAATCGAGTCACCATTCAAACTCCAGCCTCGCACAGCCTCAAAAACCCATAACAGAACCTTTGCATTAACTTTCCCTCCGCGCGCAATCCCGCGCATCCTCTCGTTTTATTGTTTACGCAGGTCCTCTGCAAAATCGTGCCCTGCACGCGTACGTGTCCGGGCGGCACCGCAAGGTCGCATGCTTGTTATCGGCAGTTAGCAGCTGTGCGCGCCCCGGCAGCGAAGCGAATATCGTTGCGCCGCCGCGACGTGACTCCGGCCGCGTTGAATACGTATATATACGTACATTCGCGCGTGATTGTCGCGCCAACTGTTTCTGCCGCGTGCTGCCTTTTTTTACTTCTATTTCGAGCGAAACCGCGCGAATCGCTTGGAAATGTGCTTTTGAATTGCGTTTCGATCGTGGTTGCTGTCTTCTTGAGGCTGGATTGATAATACTAGAATACTAGACGGGTGAATGGGGGATGTCAGTTGTTCATTCTGTAAGTGTTCTATGATATTCTATCTTTTTCTTTCTTACATTTCTTTTCGTCTATTGCGTTATTTTGTGTAGAGAATTTTTCTTTAATGTAGGGTGACAGGTTGATATCCCACCATGTTCAATTACTCGTTGAGTAAGTTTTGATATTTTTCCATGCAATAAACAAATGTTAATGATTTACATTTATTATAATACTAATTATTACATTTGAAATGACTTATCCAACGTAACTAAAATATCATAACCCTATGATTTTGAATAATTACCCATCGAATGTAACCATCAATAAGCCTAATCGATTCACTGCCAACCTTATTAAACGGTGTCATTCTTTTCAACGTTCCACGTTTAATGCATTTACGTTCAAAAGCAAAAGGAAGAAACTGCAACTTTATCGTAGCTTTTATTACGATCGTTACATTCAGTTATCCACTTTATCGGAACGTTAAGCCACAGCTCGAATGTAAAAGCGCAGCGCAATTGAAATACCGCGGTTATAAAGTGCTCGATAGTTGCAGTGCCAGCGAGCTTTATTTTTATTACGTTTTACATCGTGACGCGCCGCGAGAAAACGTACAGGAACAATGCAATGCGGTTTCCCTTGATTTTTGGTACCTCGAGCCTGGATTTGGCAGTAAGTATACCGCGGCGAGAGCGCGTGCTTTTGAATATCGCTAATTGCTGAAACCGCGCTTGTCACCACTTAAAATGGACGGTATTGTTTAAAAACACATCGTTGTTTGCCGTTTGGAAATACGAATGTGAATTGTTGAACTGGCGCGTTTCTGACGTGGAAATATTTTTCTGACAGTTATATACCCGATATTGTAGCTTTGGGTATTTTTATTAATTGCTAGAAGCGGTATAACTGTTTTTAATTGTTTCTTTTTACACTAGTTTGATATTTTATGACTCGATATTAATCGAGTGCTTTGACGAACGTTAAGCTCGAGATAGTCAAGATCAAAGACTTCCACGCTCATTACGTAATTTCCTCCGTGTAACTCGTTACACCCTCCGAGGTCCTTGATTTACAAGAGCTCATTAGAGCACCTTTCCACGTACTCAGCCTAATTATATTTCACTTAATTAAAATTACACTAAAAAAGCAAGCAAAAAAACACTTTTTTCAGGGAAAATAGCGAAACGCTTTCGCGCTAGCAAAGTTATATGTGCTCGCCGGAGCGAACTCGAAAACAAATTTGCGGCGGCGTTAGAGCCCGTACAAACCGCGGGAGTTCGCGGGTCGCGCTGTGTATCTTTGAAAATATACATAGATAATACATAGTTCGTATATAGTTGGGCGGCGCGGGCGCGGGGGCGGCGGGGGCAACAGCAGGCGGCGAAAATCGGTGCACAACGCGCCCGTACGTGTCCGGAACGCACCGCAAGATCGTGCTTGTTATCGGCAGTTAGCAGCTGCAGCAACGAGAGAGGGAGAGTAGAGAGGGACTGAATATTGTAGCAGCGCTAGACCGCGGAGCCTTTGGTCTATCCGGTGTAGTCGCGGAGGTGGTTACGGATTTTTCTTCGGCAGTGGAGAACGTTTCTGTGGAGTTGTAGTATAGTTTAAGAGAGTGAATGGCAAGAAAAAGTCTATGAGTGTCCTTTAATATTTAGTGTAGTTGCTCTAGACTTGATAAGGCTAAAAAGTAAATAGTTTTACTGATCAGTTTATTAATTTTTATGTAAACTTGATTGCATTGTTATGATGTTGTAATATTTGTAATATTTTCAAATACAAATCTATTTACGAAAAAAACAAATTAAAATTTTGAGGACTAAAAAAATTTTTTCATATTGTAAGGTTAAACACGAAAACACACCGTATACATATAAGGCAGGGGCGCCCTCGATCGTTTCGTCTACTTGCCATCAGGACGCTGCTACGCCCTTTAATTCTATTATTTGACTACAATAAAATCAAAAGGCGCTGTAACACAATTGCCTTGAAGGCAATTTATATTATACTCTACTTGTTTCTCAAATGATTAATGCTGACCGAGATTTTCCTCCTAGCGCTGCGCCGTCTGTCCATACTCATGTATATACTACTTCTTGCTCTATTGCTCTCTCTTTCTCTTTCTCTCCCTCCCTCACTCGCCTTTTCTCAAGAAGAAGAAGAAGAAGACAATCTCGGTGCAGAGATAGGCTTTTTATATCGAATATAGCACGGTACCCCGCGTTCCCTCACCAAATCGAATAAATCAAGCCTTATAGACAACAGCTCCGCCAGGTTCGTATATTCTGCCCCACTGTATATATATGATAAGGAGAAATTCGATTCATCGAAGCGACTCGTATAACTGATTTTCGCCCGAACGCTCTTCGTACCTCCCAGGGGTTTTCCTCCTTCGTACCCCGTGCTTCTCTTATTTTCTCGCCGCTCCTCCTTCTCGTTTTCCTCGCTGATCATTAGAAGCTTGTTTTCACGAAACAATGAGTTACGAGAGTATTCCGAATTCGCGAATTATTCATGAGGCTTTATGCAAAGCTTCCGCCATTTTTATCAGTTATTGGCAAACATTGTACGTTTTCCTGAAATTAGAATTTACGTTAAGTATAAACGTATACTTGTAAATAAATATATACTCAATGTACTTTGCACAATTACTTTTTTAAGCATTTTCAATACTCACTGAAAAACATTATAAAGTTTTATCTAGAATGAGGAGCTTATATAGGGAAAACAAAAAGTATTCAAATCAAATTGTTTCAAAGCTTTGTTTAGTATTAATTTGTTATGTTATTTGGACTGAACAAAATAGTTCAAATAATAATTTTCTTTATAAAGTAACCAGAAATTATAAATATATTCTTGAACTACTATCTACGACGTGATAGAAGTTCTGAAAATATACAATATTCAAATTTTCGGTATTTAAGAAAAGTACTTGAAGTCCTTTGTTGAAGTATCTAGAACATAAAATAATTGTGCTTCGTCGCAAGTGCTTAAATACATCAGTACTTCAATACAATTTCCCAAAAAAACTACATCATTGGTCCTTATAGACTCAACTATAGTCACTTATTTTTTCATTCCATCCATTTTCTCATATCCCTTCACACTCAACCCTCTTCCCTAAAAGAAAAAAAAAAAAAAATGATCGCGCATTCCCCCGCTGATCATCGGCCATAAAAGGCTACAAGCTTGTTTACACCTCGACGAATGAGCTTCCATGAGCGCGTAAAATGGGAGCGTGCTCGTTCCTCTATCTCTCAGCTAGCTCACGGGCCGCTCGTCAACAGGTGCCGAGAGCTCTACGGTCACTGCGCTCCGCGCTCATTCGAGCCATCACTGCCGGGCACGCGATCGTTCTCCTGATAATGCGAGCAGCCCCCCAGCCGGCTCATGTACTGCAGCCAGTGTCGTCCTTGTTGTTTTCGGCCTGCCGAACGCGAAGATAGCGAGCGAGCTAAAGTATCCGTTTATCAGCGACGCTGAAAGGATGAGATGCGTATAGTGCTGCTTTGCTGGGGATGGTGTGGGTGTAGGATGGCTTTTTATTAATAAAAGAGGTGGATCTTTTTTTTAAGGTGTGAGAGCTTATTTTATCTTCAGTGAATTGACAGGGTTTTAGTTCTAAATGGTAATGTATTTACTAGAGTTAATGATGAAAAAATTGTTTGACTAAATTATATGGATAATGCTTTTCATATTGTTTACTTTTGAAAGTAATTCATTTGGTAATTCTACTTGAATGTTAAATTTAAATATTATAACATCTACTGATTTTTCACTCCTTTGTTTTCTATAGTAGATACAAAGCTACTTTGAAAAAATTATAAACTTTTGTTTATTCAAAATTTATGAAGGAGTTGTTGACTGAAATATTCACATTTTACGTAGAAAATTTTTTCATATTTTAAAAAAAATGAAAGTCTGAGTATCTATAGCTCGAGTATTCCAAAGCGTTAGATGTATAGCTGTACTTTATTCATTTTTTTGGTACCTCAAAATATATCCAAAACTTTCATCAAGATCTGTGACTCAGATCTCAAGTTCTCACCTGGTAGTTTGTACTTTTGCAATGTATATCCATCCTAAAGAAGTTTCCGCATCATTTAATTTATTATGTAAAATCACAGACGAATATATATTTTTTATCATTAATTTATTTATTTATTATTGATATATTTATTTTGAAAAATTCTGAGAAAAATTCTATGAAATAGCTGCAGTTAAAGTAATTTGCTTGAAATCGAAGCTGTTCGGAGCCACCCGTTGTCCAGTGCTAGCTGACTTTTCCTAAGCAAAAATCTTGTATTATGAAAAAATTACGCATTTAAAAGCGTTAAGTTATGAAAAATAGCGCAACGCTTTTGCAGCGTCCTTACAGGCCACATGATCTTATCAGATCTTTTTAACTTCGACAAAACCTTACGTTATATCGCATTTTATCCTTGTATTCGTAATAAAAAATATACATTGAATTTTTTTTATTTTTTTTCTAACTTTAGTATCTTAAAACTTATTTCCCTTCTGCACATATTAAACATCATATATACTTTTAAAGTTGATAAATGCTATTTTACTTCAGTGTATCAAAAAAATGTTATCATTAAGTGTATTTTATTTTTTGATATTGTTTTATTATATTTATTAAAAATGCATGGTGCACTTTAGAAATCTGTGATAAAACTGCAAATGATTTTTAAATACCATTGCTCTAATAGGTGTATTCCTCATGAAATAATAATTTTTTTTGTTATTCGCTGTACATTGTAATATTATTTCAAAGTACAATACCTGTTAACAATTCTGCGGATATTTTTATTTCTGTAGAAATTTTTATAACTTTTATTGCGCAGTTTACCACGCTACAAAATAACGTGAAAAAGTGAGCAAGAATTCTGTGAAGTATGAGGAGTGAGAAAACGACCCTCCACCACAATTTCAGCCGTTCAAACGCAAGAACTTACACATCTAAAAATAATACGAACTTCCTTGCATATAATCTATTCGCACACATCACACATAAACATACGCACCCTCACACACACCCGTATACAAATATAATGATAAAAACAAATTTCTCTTTGAAAAAATATTCTGCTAAAGCAGTTAGCAGCAGTTTTTTTCCTCCCACGTGGAGTAAAAATTTTTCAAGGGTTTGTTCGCTTGCTCGCACGAATAATTTACTCGCGCTCTTCGCGAAAGGAGCCGCTCAAAGTAAAAACCTTTCAGATGCTTCCGAGCAGGATAAAAGCGCTGGCAGCTCAAGGGCGCGCTCTCTATATTCGAGCTTCGTAAAAGCTGGATAAATTAACGATGATGTGAAAGAGGAGAATTTTTAGCTCGCCAAGCGTTATATATATATACGTCTTCCTCTAATTCAACTTTTACTCCACGAATATTATACTTCACCGGCCGAAAGGAGATCTAGCTGAACCTTCGACTTGTCGTCAGTAGTATATATAGAAAGTATAATTAGGATTGTTAATGGAGTTCGACTGTGGCGAAATTCTGTTTTATGCTTTTGTTATTGAGTTCTTGGAAAACATATATATCTAGCGCATTTCTTTGCACGTTATGGATGCACGCATAGAAAGTAGCATGCTACTATTTGAGATTTTATTTCCGTTTCTTCTGAGAATGGAAGGACGTTCTCAAGCTTCTTTTCTTGTGCTTCTCATTTTGATATAAAAATTGTCTTTTCATTAGATAGAATGATAATGTTTTGAAAGGCTTTGAGGAAATAAGATGTATATAACTTTTTGAAATATACTGAAAATCTGATTAGACCTTCACTTCTATCAGACCAACTCGATTGGCAAACTATAAAATATTCTGTAAATCACGTGAATTTTTTAACCATTAGGCGAATAATGAAAAGTGAAAAATACTGAGATATAGTGGCCTAATAATTCACATAGAATTATTATTATTAATACTTCTATGTGAATGATCTACATCTATTCATATTTAACTGTATGTATTATATCTGCGCAGTGTTTTATAAATAATACAATTTTAATTATATTTTCCGTCTCTATAAGAACGAGATAATTAAAATAGTATATAAGTATTAAAGAAAGAACAACGACCGTGTCATAACAAGTTGCGCACAACACCCGCCAGCATACGTACACATTAAACTTTCCGAATAAAAATCTACACACCCTCATATCTTGAAAAAATGCAATAACACCTTCAAGCCCTCCCATCTCGAAAAAGAAAATCACAAGAACGTAAATATCCAGAATCACAAGAACCTTTCACTCCCCTCCTCTCGCTCCACATATGCACGTACCATCCCTGCGAACTCTCAAGACGTTAGCGCCCGGGCTTGCGCATACGCACTCCTTGCTCCTTATTGGAGTTGAAAGTTTCGTCGGCAATCGCGAAATGGCTCGGAAAACTCGCTGAAATATTCCAAAGCCGCTCGGGCGAGCTCCGAAACATTGACCTCCTCGCCGCGAGACAATGGACCCTTTCCCGCTAACAAACTTCGCGGCAAGTGTATGGAATATTGGTAAACTTACGCAAGGAGCGCGCGCCCCGGCGTCGTCGATGAAGCGCGATGGAGAGCGGGGGGACGCTTCAGTTTGGATCTTAGTTCGCCGCCGACGGATATATAAGATTATAGCTGGCTTGGAATTCGGGGCTCTCTCTCTCTCTCTCTCTCTCTCTCGTATAAGCCGGAATTTCTGCGCGACTCGTTCGACTGTTCACCGAGGAAGATCTTCCCCCTCTCTCTTCTACCCCTAAGGAAATCTCTTGCGTTATTCACGCACATAGAAGCCGGCTTCTGGGGGAGTGAGCTGGCTCCGACTTTCGCGCAGAACCGAACGAGCTTAGAGCGGAGTTTCGCGGCGAGCGCGCGTCGATACAAGGGTAGAGAGTCGGATGGAGATAAGACTTGTGGTGGACGAACAAGTTTTTTGTCTTACGTCGTTAATTCTTGGATTTTTGTTGGGTTGGCTTCTGTTTTTGGAGTGATTTTTAATGCAGTTGCTTTTAGGATAAGCTTGTTAAAACTTGTAATTGGATTTTCTGTTCCATATAGGTAAATAAATATTAAATCATTTCATTTGTATTAAATGAAAAAAAGTAATTTAAATTAATACAAAAAATTCCTAAATATTAAATTTTTGTTGTAACAATATAAATTATTTCAAAGTATAATATGCAAACTAAAAATAATATGTAATAGATTAAGATTGAGTGTTGCAGAAATTTTTACAAATAAGATTAAAATAAAAAATAATATTTTATGTTGCATTCATCAAAAAGCATGAAAAGTTGAATTGATATAACCCTATTGCAGAATGATATATTATAATGCATTAAAGTTAATATTTAAAAAACGAAAAGAGTGCACCCATAAAAAAATCCATGCATTAAAACATAATTCATATTGGACGTCTAAATGCATATATAAGTATAAATCGTTATATCTTTGAATATTCGCAAAAGCTTTTAAAATCAATGGAGTTATATTTTCTGTGGATGAGACAAAAGTTAGAGCTTTGTATTTTTATTTCTGCTAGCTTCTTCAGTACAGAAAAATCTTCATTTCTTTAGATAAAAGGAAAATAATTATTGATATTGTTACGAGGATAGCACTCCCTATGCGTCCCGAATTTCGATGAAACTTTACAAAATGATTTTTTTTAAATGAACTTTGAAGTTCTAATATACTATGCCCGAAAACATAATTTGACTTAAAACCTTATATTTTCATCAAGGTATGTAAAAGAGTGTTATATGTTAAGTGCAAGAAATGAGCTTTCGTTTAAGCCTTTATACAAGTCGAATGCTTCATTATATAAAAAGTTATAAACAATCATAAATTAAACTAAATATTACTCGTTCGAAATTAACATTGATTTTCATAAAAGAATTGTACTTATTATTTGATCGTTTATAACTTTTTATATGTTAAAGCGTTCAACTTTTATAAAGGCTTAAATGAAAGTTTATTTCTTGTACTTTAAATTGTCTTTTTAAATAATTTTTTCATTCAGTTTAAAGTTTTAAGGGCTGAAATTAAATTATGGTTTAACACAAGATCGCCGAAACACGTGTCTTATTCTTTAGACCTAAGAGTCATTTTTTAAAGTTTCATCGAAAACCCTGACTCATAGATTGGGAATTCTCCTTGTTAGCTAAATAATATAACTCCTAAAAACCTATTCTTCAAACAAATAATTTTCAATAATTTCCAAAAAAATCCAAGCCTATCTTTTATTACTGCCTCTATATTGCCGCCACCTGTAAACATTATTTCAATTCCCGTACCCATAGCATGCGAGAAAAACTTTACGAGTTTATAACCCGCGCGAAATGCGCGCGAGAAGAAGGTGTAGTCGCGCGCAACGATAAGTTTCCGTTCCGCGTATGTATGGATTATGAAATTTTTTGCCCCGGCGACGTAGCCGCGCGCGTCGATGTGTATCGGCGAACTTTACGGCGAACTTTGCTGGGCTGCGCGCAATCGCGCGAGCTGTACCGCTGTATGAGCGAGAAACCAAAATATGCGAGCGATTGCGCAAGTAGAGCCCATAACGTTTACGAGGCGGCAGTTGGCGAACTCGATGAAAAGTAAAGTTCAGCGCGAGCTGCGAAGCTTGAAAAAAGCCGCGGAGTTATTGAGAATGGCGAGCATTTGCGTTTAGTTTTTATGAAACTGCCGGGGCGCGCGCGTGTGTAACTTGTTGAATTCCTCGACTTCGTAATTGATTCAGTGTTCCGACCTCGATTTCTCCGGGGAATTAGTTTTTTTAATAACGGGGGGTATCAAAGAGTATGGAATTGTTATCAAATCAATTTTGAAAGACTAAGAATTGAGAAAAACTTTATTATTAAAATAAAGATAATAATAAAAGAAGAGGATGGAGTAGATTAATGCAGTACATACAAAAATAGGTTTTTATGTTACCTCCAGAATGGTTTTCTATTATGAAAAGCAAATTTAAAAAGACAAATTATACTAAAATCAGACTTACAAAGACACATTTCGAAAAAAACATTACATTCCCATTCAAAAAGACAAAAGCCCGGCTTTATTCGTCTCGCATACGAGAATCGAAAAATCGTCAGAAAGCAAACCAGCGCGCGAATCGAGGGGGTGGCTCGCAGATTATATTACATTGTTTCCAGACGAGGGGGATGATAGACGAAGGCAGGAAAAAAAAAGAACACATTGCGTATAGCAGCGGATCTCGCGCCCTCTGGTGATTGATGGATTTTATCTACTTTGGCCCGAAAGTGGAAACATCCGCGCGAGAAAGATATCGGGCTACGCGAGCCGCGCGAGTGTCTGAGTGCATCCACTTTGCCATTTCCTTCCTTCCGCCCTCGAGGCAATTTAATTCCGCATGCGAGCGAGCTGCTCCGTGGATTTTTCCTTATTTTTGCTCGGCTCATCTGCACCTCTGCTTTCCTCGCTTCTTGACTTCACTCCCGGAGTCGTCAAAAGGCGTGCTTTTGTTTATGCCGAGCGCGAGTCTCGGTGTGAATGATTCGAGGGAGAAGGGCGGAGAGAGAAAAGGAATTCGATTGGTGCGTCAAGTACGATAAATTCTTTGATTTTTCAGAAAAATAAGGAAAGGGTGTTAAAACAGTATTTGTATAATTTTAAAGAAATTAATGTGATATGCAGTGATGTTTGAGTGATATTCAAATAATGTTTAGACGATATTAAAAAGACATATGTAACAATATTATTATTAATATTCGCATTAAACTTGAACGTTAAATTAAAATAATATTTCAGAAGGATTCAATCAGTGTTTATAAAATATTTAAGTAATATTTAAATTATATATTTTTGATGGATATTTAATCAATAGCGATATCCAAATATATTCAAATAATATTCCAGAAATGTTTGAACATTATTCAAGTAATATTTAATCTATTTAAGTAACAATCAAGCAATATTTAATAGATGCTCAAATAATATTTAATACTCACTAATGATATTTAAATATTTAAGGGAATGTTAAAATAAAATTAACATTAAATTTATACGAATTTTTCCCCTGGATCAATTGTCTCTAATTCCAGTGCACTCTAAAAAATAACGAATAAAAAGAACTCAAATTTTATAATGTTCATACTAAACTTACCATTTTTAAGACGCACTCTACGTAACCCCCTAGGACACATTCCCATCTATTCAGCAGCAAAATGTACGCCTATAAATGCACCCTCGAAAAAAAAGGTAAGTATAAAAAGGAGGAAGCCCGACGCCTTTTTAAAGATAGATTAAATAAATTAGATTGCCGCAATTTTTCTCTTATTTCGAGCACGTACAGCTGAAGAGCCAAGGCGTTACACAACCCTCTTTTATTTATTTTCACGCGCCGCTGCCGAAAGTCAGCTCTTACATCCTCGGTCTCGGTGAGCTAAAAAAAGGAGCAAGAGAGAACAAGAAAAAAAGTGTCTGCGCGCTTATCGGAATACTAATATTTCTCCAAACTAATAAAAAATTAATTCGATTAGTGGTCAGTCCTCTGTACGCTCGGAGACTTGTCTGCTCGAACTTTCCTAGCTGACAATATACGGCTATTTCCGTGTTTTACAAACTTGATTTCGTTTATTCGTTCGACTTTTTTCATATTTTTTTATAAAAAATAAGAGTAAATTTCACTGTGTAGGCTATTTTGAAAGTTACAGTAAATCATCAAGTTAAAACAATAAATTTAGTTTTGGTTTTGTTAAAACTCACACAAAAAGAATTATTTTTTTAATATCATCTCATTTCTAACTTGTAAAAATTTCCATACAGTTCCATTAGATAAAACCCTCCAAGGACTTCCATACTTCGACTCCATTCGATAAGCTAATAGACGCGGAATACCCCATGTACAAGCACGCATCCCAGCCATTCCCTCCCACGCAGACTTTATACATAAAAGGGTAGAGGGCCGGCTCGGCGCCCTCGTGAAAAGTGGCAAGCCCCCGGCGCAGCCGTTCCATTGGAAGAAGCTCTAAATACCCATTGCCGCGTGTTACTTATTGGCATGATTACCTCACCCTCCCTGCCGATCGCGTGTACCGACCCCTTTCGAAATTCCGATCGCGAGAGAGATCTATACTGTACCTATATAGAGCAGGAAAGAGGACGAGTCGGACGATTTCACCCCTCGGCCGCGCGCGCATCCGGGGGAAAAGTTTAATGGTCCCCGGGCGCTAGCGAGAGGAGGCAGGGGCGACGAGAATGACAGGGCGAATGAGATAAAACGGGAGAATGTCGGCTTGCCGCGGTGCTGGAAAGCAAGAGAGAGAGAGAGAATTAGAGAGAATGCGCGCGTCAAATGGAAAGAGAGAGAGAGCGAGAGTGACGTAGGCTCGTGCACGAATGGTTCGAAAGAATTTTCGTATATAATCCGAGCGGACTCTTCGGAATTTCCTTGGCGGGACTGTCGCTAATTCGATTCGCAGAGCTTTATCAGTTTTTCGGATATGCATTACGAGTTTCTCGTAATCCGGAAGAATAGAGTTAGGGAGAAGTTTGGTAATTTTTAAACGAGATCGATCCGAGAAAGGCAAACTACGTAAGCAACTTACATTCTGATTTCGGGTAAACATAGAGTTCACCCTCGGAGAGGCGCGCTAAACCAATAAGGAAAAAGACTTATACGTGCGCAAAAGGGGGATAGCTATACAGAGCGCGCGGGCGCGAAGAAAGAAGAAGAGTAGGAGAAGGCGCGGAAACAGAAATAGCTCGTCCCCGGCTCTCTTTCTCTCTCTGTATATCCAGACACGCGCGGAAACACGAGAGGATACGGGCTTACGAGATGAGCGCCGTAAATATTTCAAGGGGCCGAATTGGATCAAGAGATCCTAAGCCGAACGCATTTCCGCGCGTATACACGCGTGTGTGCGGTTAGGGAGAGAGAGGAACGAGGAAAAAAGGTCTTCGCGGTGTCATTTTCCAGCGCGAGGGAGCTTTCAGCCTTTATATACCGAGCTCTTCTTCTTCTTCTTCTTCTGCTGCTTCTTACCAGAAAGAGTCTCGCCTTCCTCCCCCTCGAGCGAAAACTTATTGTCGATACCTTTTTCTGCACCTACTCCGTTTGCCTGCGAGCCGGCCTTTTATTTCCGCTTTGCATTCTTTACGCGCAGAGGGGGAAAACCGATGGGCTCCTGATTACTTTCGAATAACAGATGCACGCGCAAAAAATTTGCATTATCGAATATAAGGACGCCGCGAGCGCCGCGCTCTCTTTCTCTTTGCCGGCTATATAAGTAGTCCCCTGCCTTCGTGAATTCGCTCTTTGCCGATAAAGCCGGCGATGCTGCAGCTGCTGCCCTTTTTCCTCCGATATTCGATTCGCAAACAGACTGTCGAGCTTTTCTTGCGCTTATTCGGGCCCGCTGTTATTTATACTTTTAAAGAGTTTAATGCAGTTTGCAGTGCTGATTATTCTTTTTGTTCAAGGATCTTCTTTAAACAATGCCGTTTGTTTTTTGGATTATTCGAGAAATATTGTTGCAGTTTTCGAAATCCATGGGGCTCGGTATTTTTAAATCCGAGTTTTTTTTAGGTATGATTTAATAACAATTTGTTATTTTTGAGCTTGTTATAATTCAAATGTAAAATAACACGCTTAAAAAATTGATTTTTTTTTACGTTTTTAGAGATATTACTATACTTTTTCATATGTATATTTCAAATAAAATTAAAAACATTTGTATGTAATTAAAATAATAATTTTCTCTTTATTTTCCACAATGTCTAATATTATAATGGCAAAATCTCTGAAAAGGTTAAAGACAAAATTGATTGCAAAATCTGATAAGCTTAAATTATTGTTTCACCTTGTTATTTAGGCAAAATTCAAGCTGATGTAAACCTTATATTTTCGAGAGTTTCCATGAAATTTTCATGCCTCAACGAAAATACAAGAGAGGAGCCGCGTGACGAAAATTCAGATATTTGAAATTTAAGAGAATTTTCAGATTATATTAAGTTCAAAAATGCTGCGCCAGTCGGGCGAAGAAATCGAGAAGGCAATCTTTCTTCCACTATAAATTTTTAACTTCTTTATTTACGCCCTTCACCTTTTGAGCGCGCCGGTAATATACAGCGTACTATAATACGTTTTGCTTGACCTACTTTTCAAACTCATGACTGGGAGCGTGGCGGCGCGTCGATATTTCACGTCTTAAATATTTATTGCCCCGCCGATGCGGGAGGAAAACCTGCTGAAAGTAGATAATGTCCGAGATTGGCTAGACATGCGAATAAAATATTTAACTTATCAAATCGCACTCTCTGCTCGATAAGATTATGTTAATCAGACCTTTCTTTCGCTTTAAAAATCCATGCCTGAATATTATATATTATTGTTCTAGATTTCCAGATGAATAATTACACTGAAAAACTGTAAGTTTAATATTTCATAGCTTATCCCGTCTCAAGATTTTACACCCGCACTTTCACAGCCCTGAAAAGCAAACTACTTTGTATTTTTCTATTCAATCCAGAATCCCGTTCTCACGGCGTAAAACCAAAGATTTACCAAAGACTCAACAAGGGTCGAAGCCTGTCGTCCTCCTCTCTTCATAAAAACATCGCGTAAAAAGCTTCTCCTTTCATAAAAATCTTCCATATTTCACGTAGATAACGAAAATTCCGAATTTCCAAAGCTCGGGGGGGCCGCCATTGTGTTACGATGGCGCATCAGCTATCCCTTCAATCCCATTTCGCGACGAGACTAGCCGGCCCGCCCTCGACCTTATATGAGTTTTTGCGCGCGCTCGGAGACGCGCGCCAGTAAAATACGCGTCTTATATATATAAGAGCATGGTATGTGCGCCTCGCTGAGTCACACGCGGAGGATATGTTCGAATTCCATATCGCGCGGCCCGGACTATCGGCGAGGATGCTCTTTTTCTTTTTACCAACGGTAGTAAAGACCTGCTGACGTCGCTGAAATCTGTCGCTTTTGTCTTCTGCGTTTTACAAGGGGAAGCAGATGCGTCAGTTCGTGAAAAACAAACAGGTTAGCGAGTGTTAAATTATTTAACGGCGTTGGTAGGAACTCGAGCTTTTCATTCCTCTCGATTTTTCAGCTCGCCGAAAACTCTCTTCGCGGCGCGTTTTTCCTTTTTCGTCCCGGGCGAAGAGCGCTGAAACAATTTTTGGTGTTTCGGCCTTCCCGTCGTAAATCACATATAGATATCCGCGCTCGCAGCCGACAAGATCACGCGCACTCCATTCTTCGCGGACAGTTATTTCCGAAAAGTCGGGCTGGCCGCGTACACGATTTACATTTTTTCGCCATTCGCGCGCAAAAAGCTCGCCCGCAAAAAAGTAAATACCGAAATCTCGCTTTATAAATCACTCGTGCTTTTCGCACCCGTGACTACACGCGTGTGTAGGTGTATGTGTGTGTGTGTGTGCACGTCGCTGCGGCGAAATCTCCGAGAAAAACAATGTCGTCGTCGCCGTCGCCGAACGAAGACAAAGCTTCCGTCGGACGTAAAATATGGGCGAGGGGGCAACTTTTATCGGCGCGACTCGTGCCTGCACATGCACGCACGCAGAGCAAAGCGGCCGGAAAACTTGCCGAGTGGCTTTCGCGCCGGCTTCCGCTTTCGATCATTTATATAGGAGGAGAGCGACACGCGCGGATGCGTACGCCGAGACAGAAGCTTATACGCGTCGATTGGGTGAGGGAAGTGTGGCTGATGGAACGGGTTGGTGGAACGAACAGGTTCGCTTGCGGGAGTTGCTGGAAATTGAGTAGTTGGGTGTTTTTCGAATGGTGGTGGGATGAAAATTTTGTGTTTTTCAAGTGGGAATTTCGGATGGACGGTTGGGCTGCATTCTGCGAGTGTTTGTAGCTGGAGGAAGAGATTGAAAGTAATTTAATCTGCTGGGAGTGATTTTATTTGTTCCCAAAGTAGGATTCTGGGTCAGAAAGTTAGGTGGCTGTAATAAAGCTAATTATTTGCGAAATTCAGCGGGGAAAAAGATCAAAGTTTTAATGAAATTTCAACGTGGTATTACACGCAAAATACTCTTATAATGTAATTTTTATGGAAAATGAGGAATATTTGCTGTTTTTATGATACTTAATATATTCATAAATTACTGTAGATACTTTGCATGTATTTCAGCAATTTTATCTTGTGAATTTTACGGATATCATGTGAGAAATTTATGAAAATAACAGATTAAAAGTGAAAATAATAATTTTCAAAGTAGCTATAAATCTACTTTTAAATGAATTATTAAAAAAATAATTTTGATATCAATTTATTTTGGAACAATCTAATACTTTCCTTTACACCGACAATCATAATAAATTTAAATTTGGCTAAAATATCTTTAGAGTAAAAAAATGCAAAGTACCAAAAAGATATTTGCGCTGAAATAAAAATTTAGTTTAGTAATAGCGTTCAGAGCTATTATGACTAATCCAGTACACAATTTTTTCTACGGACGTTCGTCATTACAAGATTAAAAATAAACGTCGAATAAGCCTCCCCGAAACGGATTCATCACCGCAGCGACACATTTTTGACAAATCACTCTTAACTCTCCGTCGTTTCACAATATTTTCCTTGCATCAACAGTCAGCCTTAGGCTACAAAGCTTTGCAAAGCGCCGGATAATTATTATTTACTCTCTCATCTACGCGCTCTGAATCCCATCACTTAGCCCAAGAAAACAAGACTAATGGCCGAATCTCGCTCATCAATCGCCACCACCCTTTGTATCATTTTTCCCACCCTTCCTAAACCCGCGCGCAAACAGGCCCCGAAAATAGCCGGTGGCTAAAATCACATTTTTTTCTTTCCGCTCATCCCCGAAATCTAACCAGAATCATCGATCCTGCGTCCTTTTTGATGGATGCGCGTGACGAATCGTCGCGAGGGGCTCAATCTCGGCGCGCCGCAAAAGCGCTTTGTTTTTCGTCGGCCCGTCCGCGCGACGTTGCGTCAAATTCCCGGCGACGGGCCGAGAGAGATCGCTTCTGGATATTATCGGATGACGGGCCGAGACACAAAGAAAAAGATTGCGCGCCAGCTCGTGAATCACCCGGGGAAAAGTCGGGGCTTTTTTCTGCGCCCGAAGCTTTCGCCTCGTGATTCTCCAAGTGCCGCGACTGCTCCTACTTCTTTTCCTAGCTTTTTTGTGGTTTCTCTCCTGCGAGCAAGATTTTTCCAAGAGGAGGAGGGAGTTCTGCGAGCTTCTTCCCGGCCAATAAAGTTTGTTAAGGGCGCAGTCTCGGCTAAGAAGGAGGAAAAAGTATTTATTCGTTGATTTTGGTTCATGGAGCTGCGTGGGCGGATGTTTTGTGTAAAGAGTTGCTGTTGATGATGGCTGGATTAAGTGGGAGCTCTGTTTATGCGTGTTTTTCTGATGACATTTTGTCGTAATGAATAATCGTTAGAAGTTCCGCTATTTGGGGTTGTCTTTCCCTTTAAGGGACTTCTTTTTTCTTGCTACTTTGTGTATTATGAGATTTTATTATTAGAACCGTTCGATCATTGTTTGTACTTTTTATGCTCGAGAATTTATTTGTAAAAGTTTTACTTTATCTTCGCAAGAAGAAGCAATTAATTACGATGTTTTTCGCTCCTCTAACTAATGTGTACTTAATTACCAGCATTAACATCAACGAGTAAGACGTAAACACTGTTATTAATAACTTTGTGACAACTCCAATTCAAAACACTCTCATTTCAGTTCTCATTTCCCTCGCAATCTCAGCCCATTTCCATATTTATAACTCACCCTTGAAACTTACACCTAATATCAACACAATCTTAAAGAACAATACTATTCTTCCAAACAACACGCCCACCCGAAACTACAACCTCGATTGATTCTTCCTTGAAAGCGTAATTGATCAGACGTCGTTTTGCCAAGTCCCGGGCCATTCGATGATTTTCCATGAATAAAGCGCGCCGATGAAAGTACAATGCAATCTGCGGCTCGCGCGCGAGCCTTAATGAAAAATAAATACGAGTTCGTGCTGCCACTGACGATAAGACTCCGAAGGAAGTGACTGCTGCGCCGCCGTCGTCACGACCGTTATATATATAAACACGCGGCTGACCGCTTTATATCCCCGCAATGGGATTTCGTGACTTTGTTATGGCAGGCGCAAAAAATTCAATTTATTTCTGCGCGGTGATCGTACTTTTTTTTTTTTTTTAAGAAAAAAGTTGGCTGCTGCTGGTGGTGGTCATGCATAAGCAGCGTGTCGTTTTATCTCGGTCTATTTTGGAGGAAAAATTCTTTGTTTTAGACTTTTCGTGTGCGACTCGATAAAGCTATCTGAAAGAATTATAGGGACATTTTAGGGCTGAAGGTGAAATATCGCTTTCTGCGGGTTGTGTGAGCGGCGGCCGGTACGTGTTGATTTAATAAGCAGCTATGGTTACAATTTATGCGCTGATTTTAGCTCTTTTTGTGAGTATTATTTTCATAATGAGTAGATGTAAGAATTGAAATTTGATTTATGCGGTGCTAATTTGTTTGCGATTGGACTGTTAGAGTATTATCTAATAGGCAATAACCCATTTTTCAATGTACTTGAAATATTAATCAAATTTTAATAAACTTATAACTTTATTGTAATAATCAAATGACTTTAATCGTACAGAGAAAGTAGGTTATCTAGAATGAAAAAACTTTTGAAAGATCGCATGCCAAAGTGGCGTAACTTTGCGTTGTTTAAAAATTATTTTCTAATTTAAAATATCTTTAAATTCATTTTTAATCTTTAATTATAACCGTTCAAAAAGTAATAAGTTTTTTCTCATCTAATTAAAGATTAAATTTCTATTTTAATAGGGATTTCGTTCTTATATACCTTTTACGTAGTGGTCACTGAAACTTAATACTTTTTTAGCGATAATTATTTCAGCCTCGTAATTATCTGACCCGAAAGTATAATCATTTGGAAGAATTTTTTTTATCATAATATCCCAAACAATAAAAAAAGTAGATTTTAACACCGATTAGAAAAGTGGATGTTTACGTCTTGAAACATTTTTTGACTGACTGAACCGAGGTAGAAGCTCGAGGGAGGTAAAAGTTTGCCTTACAAACAAACAAGTAACTTTAATTTTCACCCTGAAAGTCAAGAAATTATGATAAAAGTCATGCTCCGAACTGAAAGTGAAAAAAACTTAACAAATCTTAAAAAGCTTCAGCACGACTAAAGCTCCCAAAAAATCGAAACCTTATTACAACTCAGTAATAAAAAAAGCGAAGAAACACATTGCCCGAACCTTAGTCACCAACCACAATGAAAAAAATAAATAAAAAATATCACCATTTTATCTCCCGCCATCAAGCCTCCTCTCCTCTTATGAAATTCCAGCGCCGAATGCATCACAACGAACGTCCCTTTCTCCAAGCTAAGCACGGACACTTCAGACCGCCTACACCCCCTCACACAGCCGAAAGAAAAACTCTCCCAATTCGCATTCCACTGCGCGCGTATCCACTTTTTTTTCCCTCCCAAGAACTCCGACCTCTCCGATATCATATTAAAGCCGGTTGTTGCCGTATATAGCCGGGGTCGAGTCGCGTGCGCGCGATTTATTCGGCGCGGCGCGTGTCATCAAATTCATAATACGACGTATATACGCATATATGAGGTTTTATACGCGCGCTAAGGGCCTCTCTCTCTCTCTCTCTCCCTTCGTATATATTTCACCCGGCCGATCTAATTTCGGAGGGAAAAAAAGGTACGGCGCCGGAATTTCCGTCCCTTCAGATATTCATATTTCGATTTGCCAAGACGTTAGTAAGTGGGACGGGGCCTGCGAGTGTTATACTGCCGAGATGTGCGCCTGTGTTTTTTCTCCCGGCTCTCCTCCTTTATGAATTATGGATTTTATCGTGATTTCGCACCTGTTTTCGATGGCAGCTTCGAGGAATAATACAAAAGCTCGGAGATATCCGCAGAGAGCCGGCCGTACTCATTGTCCATTAAGCGCGCTTGATTTTCTCGCGGGGAGTTTAACGGCCGGGGGGGCTGGCTTGATTTATCGTTCATTATTTTCACATTCGAAGACGCCGCGGATACGTATAAATGGTTTCTACATATTCACGGTGCCTTTGTGCTCGGGGCCAAGATATATACTTAATAATGGAGACACGTGAATTTTAAAGCTTTCGAAATTTAGATGGGAGTCCGGATGATTTAGCGCCGCCGCGCGCGATTTAATTTACCAGCGCGCGTCATTGTCGATGAGAAAGACGCTTATATTAATACCTTAATCCTGCAGGCGCGATGTGTACATAAATTACCCCGCTTGCGACGTAAGACTCGCAACTTTCGCTGATGAATTTACTCGGCAACTTCTTCCTTCTCGCTACGCACAAATCAGCCAGATTACAGCCTCCCTCGAAGCCCTCCGCGCCTAAAAAGGGCTAAAAATAACAAAAGGCCAATCCCGAAATACCCAGCTGATTCATGGCCGCGGCAGAGCGGCGAGAAACAACAACGAGGCTTGATTTCGCGCTACAGAAATTATTCAAGACAATCCCACCAGCTAAGTTTATACTCGCGTATCCGCAAAATTATGGCCGACCGGCTAAGAAGTTATATACACCCCCGGCATAGAGTGGATTTAATTCTTTCTCTAGCCAAGCAGCGCTCTCTCTCTCTCTCTCTCTCTCTCTCTCGGTGATTCAGGGCATGAATTCGCTCGTATATTTCGCGTCGCCGGGCAATGCATCGCCGTCCCCGGCCCCAGCGGCGCATCGCTTCTTGCGCTCGCGCTGCTGTAGCGCTAGAAAACAGTGGGGTTATTAGAGGTTCGCTAATGAAATTCGCGATGGATTCGCGGATATCGCTTAAATCGCTCGGCTCTGATTGAATTTGCCCTCGGCGTTTTAAATGTGAGAGTTGGCTGTTGCTTCGTATGTTTGTTTTGCTAGTTTGTTGATTTATTTGTTGCGGGGGCGGTTAAAAGTTTTGACGCGGTTGTAGGCGGAAGTGATTTAATATACGCAAAGTGGCTTTGACGATTATTTGTTTCTTTTTATCGCGGAGTTTTTAATTACTCGGTCGGAGCCGACGTTAATTGTGATAAATAATGGCTCGTTTAGCGTAACTGCTTAGACTTTTTCGTTATTTATATCTCGAGAACTTGTGGATATTATAATTCATAACTGGCGTCGTGTGCGTGATCGCAAGCTCGCCGCGAGCTTGCGACTGGAATTTTCTTTAAGTATGACGAATGCTTTGAATAATTGCGAGTTGCTTATACGAAAGAATTCAGTCGCTGCACGGTAAGGAATTAAGTTATCTCTTCGAGAGGGAACTTTACGAAACTATACTTTTGCCAGCTAATTTGAAATTGTAATTAAACAAAAATAAAGCACATTTACATTTTACCATAATACTCATTATACTATTTATTTTACAGCACGCTACGTAACTTCTTATTTAATTTTAATTACATTTCCATACTACGATTACCACCACAGTAGGCACATCACGACCTAAATCTTTTTTTCCAACAACCTCATCTCCTCACCACCGCAGAACATAATACCCCCTGCCAAATAAGATCGCAGCCCTGCAAGCTCACCGCGCGAAAAATCGATTACGCCGGGGCTTTCTTCCTCCTGCCGAAGAGAAGACAGCGGCAGCGACGTCGCGGCATGCATCACCGGTCCTCCGGATATGCGGGTAATCCCGGCGCGAATGAGCACCCGGCCACGCTCTGGCCCCGTCTGTCTCTCGTTTTCGGCGCGCGCGATTTCCGCTAATCCGTGAATGGAGCCAGAGCTCGGAGAGTGGATTGAGAGATCGCTGATGGCTGATACGATGGAAGCTATTCGCTGATTTGTACGCTTGGAGATTCGGAGGTTGGATTTTTGGAGCTGGAGCCGGCCTCGTTTTGATAATACAGAGGTGTGTGTGTGTGTCGGTTGGTTTGATGCTAGAGTGGTGTGAGTTCGTATTTCATTTTGCAAAGTGGACGATGGGATGGCCTGACAATTTCTATTCGATTAGGATTTCTGAAAATGAGATTTCACGTGTAAATTATTTTTTGATAAACGCACCATTTTTATACTATAATTATCGAAAATTGTACGTACTATTACATAACAATCTCTTTTCAGAAAAAGAATTCCCAAGAACGTACTCGAGCTAGCAAAACCCAGTTAAAAAATTCTCGCAACTTCATTGAAATAAAACATCTCATTCTCAAGCGGCCAGCAATCTATCCCAGATCTGCTCTATAAATCTCCCGCGTACAAGAAAGTAAAAAACACCTAACCAGGAACACGTAGAGGCAGCATAACCGTTCGAAAAAATTCCGGCGATAAAATTCCTGAGCAAGAAAAAAGCCTCAGCGGACCGTCCTCTATTCCAGCGCACGAACCCACACGTGTAACCCAGCGTATAAGAGACCCAGAGAGAGCGAGAGCGAGCTGATGGACTGCATCCAGCTATATACGAGCGGCCGAGTGACAAGTCTCCTCTTTAGGGGCAAGGGCCCTGAATAGACCTGATTGATAGAGTTACAGCACGCGAGGTTATCAATAATGCCGACAGCTCTCCTCCGGAAGAGTTTGCCGCTCGATCGAGCCCGGAAGAGCCGGCGCTGCTCCTCCTTCTTTACCGGGCGTCATCCTTAAAATATGAAAAGCCAGAGGATGATCCGAGCGGGCCTGCTGAATTTCGAGCGCTATTACCGGCACCCGCGAACGCTTCTCCATTTAAACTCTTTCGCCGTCTAGCGATAGTTCGATGTGATGGAAGCTTTTTTTTTCGGGGCTGCTAGAGTGGAATCCTTTTTATTGATTTATCGGAGCGAGTTGGCGGCGAGCCGGGTGTGCATGACGACGTTGTTCGATGGCTGGGTGTAGGGGGTGGGTGTAACGGTTGTCTGGAGGATGGAATCGATTGTTTTTTTTGGTGTAATTGAATTTTATTGTTTTCGATGGGTATGTCTCTTAAAACAGAAAAACGAGAAAAAAGAATAGAAAAGCTTCTTAATGCTTAACTTATTTATTCACTTCAGATATTTCATTGTACGAGAAAGGGATGAAGTTTTCAATAAAAATTCTAGTTATTACAGTTTCTTTTCAAGAGAAGTTAAAAAAAGGCAAAAGAAGTCTCTAGTTACATTGGCTTCTCTCTCAAGTGCGCTCGAAAAATCGATGACCGTAATTAGCGCTGCGCATTAAACGCGCTAAAATATTGATCCGCCTTAAAACGCGAGTTTGAACATTTTAAGGGCCCCTGTCCCGGCGGAAATCTCTTTTCAAACTTCAAACAGGGTCAAGTGAATAGTAGCATTACAGCGAGCTAGTTACGTTTGAACAAGACTTCCAGCGCGCTCGGCTTTTTTTCAACTTCGTTTGAAGTTAGAAAAGGATTAAAAGTTCACCAACCTGCGTTTGAATTTCGCGCAGCTGTAATTTTTGCTGATCAACGATATTCTTAAAATCATTTCGCAGACCGCGCGTTTCTTAACGAATCTAGGGCAAACTCGTAAAGCCCAAAAAAGCGCAAGCTCCTCTGTACGCGTTCCTGTATTTAATCAAAGCAAGATCCTCTGCGAATGTAATCCCGCAGTCTAAGCTCTCTCTCTCTCTCTCACTCGATATTTATGCATTCGGAGATAGCAGGCGATTTAGTGGGCGCATTATTCTCGATGAAATCTGGATTAGCGCCGGCCGTGAGAGAGCGCGAGAGCTAATCTCGATCGTTGAATTTCAATTTCCACGCGACACGTCGTCTCGCCCGCGCTATAACTTCGCGTATCGCTCGCTTTTCCATTAAAATCTAAAGCAAATTGCCGCCTTTTTTCGCCGCTCCGTTTTCCGTAAAACTACTCTCCCTGTACTCCACAAAGCCGAGTTCGCGAAAGGGACGAACAGCGCCGGTAACGCACGAACTAGGGGTAGTGTAAAAAAAAGTGCCGGTATCGTCAGCTTCCGGCTCGTTGAAGGGCCCTGCGCGCTTGACGAAGATTGCACGCTGCGTGCATTAGCGCCGACCTCGTTTATAGTGGCACAATTTAACTTCGTTAGTGTGCGCGCGCGCGGCTACTTTTTCTCCTCTTTTCTTTAATGCTTGTTTACTGTAATGCAGTCGGGCAACTGCCGCGAGCGCGGGTTTATATTCGGCATTTTTTTTTCAGTTGGGGTAAATTGTTTGCTCTCTCTCTCTTTCCCCCTCGATCTCGGGGGGAGCGCGAGCGTGAATAATTAATTTAATGGGACGAAAGTTTTAATTGAAGAGTTCTTCAGAAATATTTTTGTTGAAGTTGTGCGAAAATTCAACTTCTTTGCGCGAGAGCGCAAACGCGTTCTGCATATCGAGCAAAAAAGTTTTTTTCAATAATTAAAGGTTTTTTCGCCTTATCTGGGGGGACTTTGGTAGCTGGCTTCTTTTGGCTTTGCTCGCTGTAACTTGATCCGCTGATTATGCGGATTTCTCGGCTGAGTTTTGAGAGAAAAACGCTCTGTAAGGGGATGAAAGGCAGCGAGGAACTATACTAATGAGTGACTTAAGGAGGTACTTTCGCAAAACCGTAAGCAAATATTTTTGCATGAAATGGAGTATTTTGTTCGTAGTATCTGTTCGATAATCTAAAAAATGGTAGAGTAGATTTTCAATCAAAAATTTTAAAACAAGTCATGGTTTTTACTTAACTAATTCATTTATTTCTGCAATTTACTTACGTATACTAAAAAAAAGTAAAAAAAAATAATTAAAAAGTATAAATTATTACTTCTGAAAGTTTATTAGGAATGCATTAATAATTAAAAATTTTTCCGAGTGATGCAGATTTAAATTGACAATTTTTTTAAAATTTAAGTTAAAAATTAACATTGTCATTGGGCATTAAAAAAAGATATTATTGCATAAAAGTTTCTAGAGAAAAGTAGAAAAAAACTAAAATCTTTTATAACTTTATAAATTTTAAAAATATTTTAAAAGAAAACTCGATTTTTTATTGTCTAAAGAAAGTGAGAACCGAGAAGACGTTAGAATATTTGTCATTCCAGTATACTCATCAAACTCAATAATCCTAAAAATTAAAAAGAGAGCTACATCCTCAAGTAAAAGATCAATATGAAGTACGATTCCACATCAAAGGCTCCATTCCTCCCCTCGTCCGCGTCTTTCTCCCCTAATATAATTCAAGAGTAGCGCACGCGCGGAAGAAGTATCCGTTCTACTCAGGTAACCACTTTATTCCCCTGAATACAACCAAATAAAAGGACAAAGATGCGCTCGGAAAAAAGATGAAGGGAAACAAGAGCCGAGAGCGTCGACGGTAGGAAAAAAAAGCGAGGTGCAAAGTAGGCAGACGCGCTAACGGAGAGATAAAAAGCTGGAAAAAAAAAGAAGAAAGGAAACGGGGAGAATACAAAGATCCTCGCGCTGTGAGAAATACAGCCGTCTCGGAGGAATATATATATTTTTCTGATTATGCCCGGCGCGTGAATCTTAATACAGCGCTGCGCGCGCTCCATTATCGCGCGAGTGTATATACAAGTTGGCGCTGCGTTGATGCATAAAAGATTCGGAGATCGAACGGCAACGAAGCAATCGAACGCGACGGAATAAACAAACGTCTGCCTACCGAAAAAAAATCAGACTCAGCCTTAACCTTCCCAGAGCAGGCTGCTTCGTATGCGCGCGATGTGGCGCCTCGTGAATCCAATAAGCGAGAGCCAGCCGACCGGCTCTGCTCCATATTTCTCGCGTGTGTATTGCCAGGCTAGGTCGTTTGTATGGATGTACTTGCGCAGGTGCTTACGCGGCCGGAATCAAGCTTTAAAGATTTTCCATTGTACGCGAGCTACATAAAAGGCGAAGAGCGGCTTATTAAAAGAGGGAAATATTTGCTTTAGAGATTCTCGGGCTTGCCAGGCTATGGCTGGGGGCTGAATAGAGCTCGTCCTGTTTTAAATGTAAGTATTGTCTCGGTGTTGCGCAAATAAAGGATGTTCGATGATTTCGATAATGCCGTGGCTTTTGTTTGTTTGTATATGTTTCTTCTGAAAACTCAATCAAAGGATAATAAGTTAGAAACGTAAACAGTTCGATGTGTTTTAAAAATATATACGTACTACTTTAAAGGAACATTTTCAAGCACAACAAGGTAAACTTTTTATATCTTTAAAGGATTTCAAAAAATTGTAATGACAATGCGTTTTCCTCTTTCCACAATTTCAAAATTACCTCTCATCCATACCTACAGAGCATTCACTCGCACTCATTCAAAATTTCGAACAATATCCTTTTTGCATTAACGCTCGACAATTCCGCCGGCTGCGCTTATCCATCCAACGCGCTCCCATCGAGACTCGGCAAAAGCCAAAAGCGGATTTGGACCTGGACGCGCACTCACACACATAGCCATATTGGAAATCGGCCTTGCCCCGGCTCATGCGTCGACCACGACGAATGAGTTGAAACGAATGTACACCGTCTCTCTTTCTCTCTCTCTCTCCGCCCCCGTCGTACGGCTTCCTCGGACAATACAGCTCCGCGGCCGGAGGCGAAACGTAATTTGTAGTTTTACCAGAAGAAACCGCACAAATTGCGCGCACGCGCCTGCTAATACCCTCGCCGAATTACAAATAGTCGCGCGGAGTCTGCGAAGTTGCGGGAGTGGTGAGGGAAGAATTCGTCTGGCCGAGAGAGGGCTGATCGAATAAGAGGACGTAAAATGCGCGCGAGGCTTGCTTGTTGGATTTTGGGATGAGGAGCTGAGAAAGAAACGAGAATGAAAGATAGTATCGAGCGGAGTTTACTATTCAACAGGAAAGTTTTCATGTTGATGATGTCAGCACTGATGAGTTTATTTTTCAAGAAAAGAAAATAAACAATAAGAGATGTGCTGTTATTTCAAAAGAATCATTGAAAAGCAATGCTTTCTTGTTTTAAGATAAAGGTTGTTTATTTTTTATTATTTTTCCTTATGCACGCCTTTATATATAGAAGATTCACTGGGAAGAAGTATTTAGTGCTGTATCTTTATTCTTCAAGAAGTTACGACTCTGAATACTTAAATTGATCATGAGGTTTATTTACTTGATTTGCTCTCTACTTGTCGCAGTCGTGTGCATTTTAACGAATCCAGTTTCAGCAGCTCTCAGCGATGCCAGCGATATCGGTCAAAGTGCCACTAATTCAAGTATCAGCATCCCTGTGAAAGGAAGTAAGTAGTTGTTTTTTTGTTATTAACTATTTTGTTTTGATTTCTAGAATTAAAGAAAACAATTGTCATTAATTTCAATTGCAATAAAATACAATTCTTGATTGTTGAAATTTTTTGACATTAAATTAGCATATGAATATGAATAATGAATCAAACTTCTTATTTCTAAAAATTAACATTAATAATTCATTAATAAAATATGTACCTTTGGTATAATATACGTTTTCAAACTTATTATGTGTTTATAAGTAATAAAATTATTATTTTGGTTTACAGCTTGTAGTCCAACCTTATGTCAAGCATATTGCAGACTAACACATTTCAAATTCAGGAATGGTCGTTGTCAATCTTCGGAGATATGTGAATGCTTTAAGAATAATAATTGATGAACATCTGATGTTGTTTTTTTTTTGTTTTATCTTAAAATATTAAATTAATAAGAAACATAGGTATATATGGTATGATAAGTTTGGATTGGCATATTGTTAATTCTTACTCTGGTTGTAACACACTGGGCATGTTTCACGATATACGCACATTCAGTATTCAGGACCTTTCATTGATCATCATCTCGTAAAGCTGCTTTAGGAGGCTGAATGGTGGTCTAAATCAGAAAATTTATACAAACAATTTGAGACAAGTACTATAAATATGTTTTCCGTTTTTTAAATTAAATTTAAAATTTTTGAATTAAAATTTTGAACTACATGAAAATAAAAATTTCGATAAATCAGAGAATTAGGTTAAGCGAGAGCAGGGAACAGTGTTTAGGTGTTTTTAAAATTTATTCATTCATTTATTTATATTATTAAACGGCAGAACCCCTTTACAAAAGAATATTTTTAAAAACGTAACAAATCATCGAGATAGACTAACATAAAGCTAAATGCTGATTAAACATTAATATTGAGTAACTAATTAGCTAAGAGCATTCTTAAATTGAGCTAAGTTAGCTAGTGAAGATATTCTAGGTGGAAGTAGATTCCAAGATTATCTCAAACGATTGGCAATAGAGAAGAAATCAAAGTTCGAATGGTGAAATTTTAACAACAAATACCTTATTAAATATTTATTTTATATAAAATTTTCACGAAGCAGAACTCACATATGACCATATATATTACCACCTTCGTAGTTCTTGCTTAGCTCTGATTAATGATAACATTTGAAAGCAACAAAAAATTTTAAATTATACTAATGAAAATAAAAATTTAATATTAACAGTTAATTTTGTGAAAAATCCAAAAACGATTTAAGCTTTATAAACATACATTTATTTCTTAAAAATACATCATTAAAAATGAATATTGAAATTTTCCTTTTATTTTTTTCAAAATTAACACGTTTTAAAATGTTTTAAGAATTTTGGAAAATTGCTTTACAATAATTTCGAAGTGGATATTACAAATAAAGTTTCCTCTTGCTTAGAATAATAGTGAGCTATTTATATATATACCCGATTAACAGGTTTGCATGTTGAAGGACGATTATTTTTTGTACCGATTTCCTGATATGTAAAATCAGCGCTGTGTATAAAAATCGCTCGAGAGAAACATATTCAGTGCTGCATCTTTACTCTAATAAGCTGTAGCTGAATACTTCGTTTCATCATGCGGTATGCTTATTTGATTTGGATTTTTTTTGTTGTCGTGTTATACATTTCGGCGAATTCGAGTTCAGCTCAAAACACTACACGAGTGCCTATCTTCTTTAATAGAAGTAAAATAGTAGACAGACGTGAGTTAAATAAGTGAAAATATTTATTATAACATCTTGGCTTGTAAAAGTCCAATAGAGTCTACTTTCATGTAAAACTATCTACGAGCGATAATTTTATTTTCTAATTAGTATTAAGTTAAAGTTTAACAATATTTGTGTTCTATTCATTAATGTATATAAAAGTACATTTTTTGTAGCTTTCTTAATTCTCAAAATAACATTTATCTGAGTTTTACAATAGTTTTGATCCATTGAAAAATTTTTTAAGCACCACGGCCGAACCTCGAGCGATTAACTTTGAAGAGGTTATGTATTCAGAGTGGGATAATAAAGCCTCGGCCGCTCACTTCGCTCGCAAGCCTCGGCCTTATACTATCCTACGCTGAAACATGTCCTCCTCAAACGTATTCGCGCGAGGTTCGCCGTTGGTACATAAAAAACTAATTTGTAACACAGTAATTAACATTTTTCTTTTCTAAATTAATTTTGTACGGAAATTAATTTAACTAATAAATATAAGTCATTTCTAAATTATGCTTATGTTGAGAATTAAAAAAAAACTAAATCAAAACAAAAGATAATTTTGAAAAAATGATTTTTTAAATTTATTTTTATTCTTTTTTTATTTTTTCTATTGAATTGTATTAGTTTTTCTTCCTTAATCATTTTAATCGAAATCACATATTAAATTTAAACTTTTATTAAATGATTTTGATTGTGTTTTGTTATAACAAAATTTTTTATTTTATTTTATAAAAAATGTACATTAAAAATAAGTAATAAAATTGTTACCTTTTTATAGTTTGTAGACCATCACAGTGCCAAGAATATTGTCAATTAACACAGAACAAGAAAGGCCGGTGTAAATTTTTGAAGATATGTGAATGTTACGACGATGATGAATTAGAAATAAATATATCAAATTAAAATAAATAAAAATATGAGATAAACTATTGATACTCAATTGTTTGTTTTTGTCTTTACATTTTAGAGTCCGACAAAATAGAATACATTTAGAAATAAAACTAAACTTTTTATTTTATTTTTACCAAAATTAATTACATAATTGTAAATATTATTTAAGAAATTGATATTATTAGATATCCATTATTGGAATTATTATAAATTGTATGTACATAAATTAATTAAGTTTTAATCTGATTGATTTGCATTATCGGCCTACCTTACTATTTAAGATAAACTACTATTTTGTAATAATTTTCTTATTCAAATTTGAAATGAAAAAATGAATTTGTGGTATTTTATAGTATGCATCCAAAAATGGTTCAAAATTAGAAGTCTAGAAATGTTTTCCGTCGTCAATAAAGATTGTTTTTTATCTTTAAATAGTTTTCTTACAACATAAAAAAATTGGAATAAAGTGCAAACAGAGTTTCTTCATAATTTCAAGTATAGACTTAATTAGCAAAATCAGATATTTTGAAAAAAAAAAATAAAAAAAGATATTTTCATATACAATTTGTATACTACGGAAT
This sequence comes from Eupelmus urozonus, assembly GCA_900480035.1. NCBI lineage: Eukaryota > Metazoa > Arthropoda > Insecta > Hymenoptera > Eupelmidae > Eupelmus > Eupelmus urozonus. Next base: position 36,366 of record UELX01000982.1, read on the forward strand.
TGTTTTTCACACTTTTTTTTACAAGAAATTATAAATATGAGTAAGAAGTAGGATTTTTAAGATGCAATACTTTATTTATCTCTTTTAAGTAAATGATAAATAATCTTTAATTTATGTAGTCTTATGCGATTATTTTTAAGTACTGCTCAATCAATAAATTGCTAGAAAACCAATTATTGCCGTGTTTGAAAATAGAAATAAAAGAATAATTTATTTATCAACAGCTCAAAATATTGCCTTTAACTTCACAAGTTATTCCACACTACATCAACAATCTTAAAAACTTTCTCACAAAAAAAAAAAAAGATTTCAAACCTACACCCACGCATACCGCGACTGTTATCGTCATCTCTAAAGGGAGGCCAAGGGCGGTTCCGCCGCCGTCGAATCAATAATTTCTCGTCGACTGCATAATTCAAAGGATATCTCTCAACAACAAAAACGCAGCCGCCGCCGCTGCCTCCCCGTTCGCGTGCTCCCGGCGGTGAGCTCCTAAAAAATGTAAAGAGCCGCAGCCGGAAGAATTGTTTCCCCGTGCCGCAGCCGACTGTATAGGTACGCACGCGCCTTTTTCCCTCAGGAGAAATACGATTTCGTCCTCTAAGGGCGCGCCCAGACGGAGAGAGTGGACCTTTGTGCTCGCGCCCGGTTGAAAGGGACGGGTGGAAAATGACGGGAGAGAGAGCTCTCGTTTTTTAATTCGGGGTTGAATTTGTACTGGCTGGAACGAAAGTATGATCGATAGAGTTAATAAGGGGGCTGCGTATGCGACAAATTGTTTTTGATTTTTCAATTTTGAAGGATGGGTTTGTTTTTCTTTTTTTAATTGCTTGAGTGATTGATTGGTTCATATAGATTCTAAATTAAAAATAATTTAACTTATTTTACGAAACGTGATATTTTGAAATGAATTTAATAGTAAAGCGATAGACTTATTTTATTAAGAAATAAAAACGATTTAAAGAGAAATTCCGAATAATCGTGGATGTTTCCGTAAATGATAAAGTCGCAGAGATAAAGTTTATAAACAAGGAAAAAGTTGCTGTATTTATAAATAAAAGTGCGTGTGCACTTCGAGTCGTTAATGTAAATGAGTTAGATTATTATGCGCACACGAATGCAAATATCGTTCTCTCATTTGCTGAACCTATTAAGCCTATTATCATAAATAATAATGTTTGCTAATAGTTTTTAAAAAATCTTAAAAAAAAATAAATATTTAAGAACCTATAGTTTTTAAATCTTATGGATGCTTAAGATAACAATTAGGCGCCATCGTTGTGCAATTGTTGATGTCTAACATTCAATCATTCAGTCATAATCATCTTTAGCTTATAATATGTCGATGAGAAATTACGCGTATCAAGAATTCTTAGTAAAACCCAGATCTTCCGCGGATTTATTATGTTTTCTTATCGTTTTTCCTCAATCATAAAAGCCAGGCGATTGTATAAAAGTTGTAGCGCCAACACTCGGTGTCATAATTCGTTTGCAGTGAGAGTAGTTCGCATTACAAACCAACCATGAGATTCACATGTTATATCTGTCTGCTTTTTATCGCTCTGGCGTGTTTCTTTCTGAGCTCTGCTGATGCAGGTGTTGAACACTACATGAATCGTAAGTTGATTTAATAATTATTATTTTTCTTTGCAAAATTTAAGTCATTAAGAAATAATATTAATTATAAATTTTTAAACAAATTAATCATTTTTTTATAACTTGTTAATATGAAAAGTATTACCATTGCATAAATTTGGATCATTTTCAGTACGATTAAAATATGTGTTGTATTTATTTTTACAGATTGTACAAGGAAATGGTGTACTCTGTATTGCCATTCCAATGGCGGTGGTGGTAAATGTTACGGTGAAAGATCATGCCATTGTTTGCCTTACTAAATTAAATAGTAAAGAAAAATCGATTGTATCTTCATCTTTAAAAATGACAACAATGTGAATATTTTTAAAAAATTTTTTTTTATATAATACAAGAGCATTCTACAAAAAGCAAAAATGTGATTTTTTGTACTTACATATTATTTAATCATTATGAATATTAATGAATATTAATTGTCCATTCGAAATAATGGTGTAGCATAATCATTTTCATTTAAGTATAAATAAAAAAAAACTTATTTAATAATTTCAAAGATTCCATTACTTTGATTCAAAATTTAGATAATTTCTTTTCAGTCCACTTTTATGCAATTAAAATTAACAAAAACAAAAGCTTAGTTCTTACTATTAACATCCAAAGTAAACACTTACTTTCCAATCCAAACAATCGATAATCGAGTGAAAAAAATCTCCTCTCCAATCCCATCAAACCCGCACCCCTCCACGGAAACCTCAATTTCCGTCGGGCTTGGCGTCCCTCGAAAAATTCGCGCGCCACTCGACTCCCGCGGCTCTTTCTCTCAGCCGGCTCCTCCATAAAATATTCCGCAGCGCTTCTGGCCGGCGGTCTCCTCGTATAACAATAAACAAACGAAAGAAGAGCTTGCAAGCTCGCGCGCGAGTCAAAAGACGCAGACGAGAGCGCGGCGACGGCGCAAATTGCGCCCGACTGCAGCTCACGCGCGCGCAGGAGAGAACGAGAGAGAGAGAGAGAGTCAGCGTCCGAACGTATAATTCACGAGGACATAGAAGACAAACGAGCGAGAGCGGGACGGAGGGGCACTTGGCAAAGAGGCAAAGAAAGCCCGGCTGCTTAAAATGCAAGGCGCAGTGTCCGGCAGACGCCGCCGCCGCCACCCTCTCGCTTTCTTTCGTGCGAGCGACAATGCGAGCTTGCACGCGTTCTTGTGCCGCGCGCGGACGAAAAATAAAGCCGAGAGGAATTTCAGCGAGCGCGCGCGCTAGCATAAAGCCCAGACGTACGTGCGCGCGCGGGGGAGGAGCGAGTAGGGGATGGCTCTAATGCCGCGATGGTCGAGGAGGTGTTTTCGCTCGCGGGTGGATTTTCGGATGAGTGTTTGGCCTGGGGAATTGGGTTTCGAGTGTTTGGCTTTGAGCTTGGAGAATTTTTCGAACGGCCCTGGCTTTGGAGCTTGCGACCTGCGGCTATCGGAAATATGGTAAAGGATCTGAAAAAATGGGGCGCAAAAAAGCGTACAAAGAATAGTTTTGAAAATAAATATACATAAATCCACGTTATTCTAAAAACGGACATCTCCACAACAGCCATCCCATTGTGCGGGAGCCGAAAATTCACTTGGCTGTATTATACACTCGATCGAAAGCGGCAGACAGCGAGAGGCTCTTCCACTCTGGAGTATCAAAACATCTCCGAAATTTTTCAGCAGCGTATAATAAACGCATTGTTATTCTCGAAAGCCGTGGCATCTCCGCCGACCCTTCTCCCGCTATCTCCTCTTTTTCTACCTCTCCTGGCTGCAAGGGTGCAGAGAAGAGGACTGGAATTCCTCAGGCCGCAAAAAAGGGGTTGAGCGCCGAGGCGCCCCCGCATAAAGCCGCTACGTGCGCTACTACGGCGCCTCGCCGAGCGCCAAAAGTGAATTGCACACACGCGGAATTTCTAACTTTCACGCCCCACGTGCAGCGGAGACGGCAGCTTGGGGGCGGCTCGGAATTGCAGGCCAAGCCGAGTGTTAATTTTTTAAGAGGATGCAAGGTTAAATAGCGCGAGGGGATAAGAAAAATGTAAATTGTTGCAAATTCTATCGCAAGCTTTTTAATTTAAATTTTCTTTTTTAATTAAACTTCATACAAAAAACAAGTTCGAAAAAAGTCCGAGAAAGCTCCGTAGCCTGCAGAACCCATAAATATTCCCACCGACTCGCGTCCCCGACGCTCTCACATATTTATTCGAAGAGAAAACGGCGCAGACATGACCGCAAAGTTCGTTACACCCGGCCCCCGCGCACGCAAGCTCCTCGTCGTCGCGGACAAAAGCGGCGAGGATATCTCCGAAGGATGAGCGTCTCTCTTCCTTTGCGCTTTCTCCGAATATCCTCGGAGCTTTTTTCGCTCTCGGGAGCTTTGCTGCGCGTTGGCCCCGCGGCTGCGTCGCCGGCGCATAGATCACCGGCGCGCTGCAGTTTGTCGCAGATGGCGGGCAAAGCTCGCCGCCTCTTCTCGATTTATCCGCAAGCTCGCCCGGCGGTAGGAGTGACCTGTTAGTCATAGGGAGCCGCGCGCGGGGGGAGGACGGGAGGAGAAAGTACATCTGCATAATGGAGAGCGCCGGGAGAGCCGGCCAGACTGGCAAGAGCAGTCTTTAGAGCGGGCGATTTCTAAGAGCCGGATGTAAATAATGGACTTGTTTTTCGCTTGGCGATCGGATCTGCTTTTTGTTTATTGGGAGAGAGAGAGAAAGAGAGCTGGTTTGTTGAAAAAGTTTGGATGCTGGGAGGGGTTTGAGGATAAATTCGTTGATAGTTTATGAGATTAAGGAACGCTTTTAAAAGAACTTCCGTTTTCTTGCATCTTTACATTGTTTAAAGGGCGAAAGCAATTTTGCAACAATCGATCGCTCTATTCCGCACAAAATTCGAAAAAGCCAGCTGCGTACTTTTGCCCGCGGGGCCCGCCGTACCCGGCTGTTTCTACTTAATGCATATTGAAATCGGTCGCTCCGGCAACGATTCCTTTTACGAACTTATTTTACTTTTACTACAGAGAAAAAAAAGGCCACCCTAAAAGTAATTCCGCAACACAACGGCCTGCCGTGCGCGCCATTAATTCCGCGCGGCGAATTCCAATCGTAAACCCCTCGCGAGAGCACCATGAAAAAAAAATCTCATTCGGTAAGCATTGCGCAAAGAGAGAGAGAGAGAGAGAGAGAGAGAGAAAGGCAGCGTAGCAAAGCAATTTGCACCGCTGCTATCCCTCCTAACGAAATAAAAGCCGATGCTAGGTATCGATACACGCCACCGTAGGGATCGCAGTCTCATTGCGTATTTGCCGCGCGCTCGCCGAAGGGGGTACGCCGTCTGAACTTGCGCTGGAGAGCAAGGCAAGAGAGTCGATGAAAAAAGCTCGATTCCAACGCACGGAGGAAGTGACTGATCACCCGGCTCAACGGCTCCTTCTCTCTCTCTCTCTCTCTTTCACGCAGTCCAGCTTGCCGCGATCGAAGTTCGAGCTATCCCCTCGCGCGAGTGATCCATCTTATTTCGGCGGCTTCTCTTTTTTTCCGGCTCCTTTGCGCTTCCGCGCGAGCTGGGATCTGGCTCGCCCCCTATCGTGTCCAGGTTGAGAGAGACTAAAGAGACGAGCCGGAGAGATGTAGCGTGAATGGAGCCGACGAGTCTTATTTGAGCGGGTAATTCATGCGGGAATGCTGGGAAGGGACAGTCGAAGGCGAGGCGCTATGGGGACGGATATGCTTGAATTAAGACTGATTTGAAATTCGAGTGAGCTTGCGATTGACTGGTAATAAAATTGATTTTTCGAAGGCTATTCGTATCGTTGAGAGGAAGTTTTTTAATGATAGGACTTTTTTAGACTTTGAATTTATCGTTGTTGCAAAGGCATATTTCAAAACGATTATCAAAATAATTTACGGTCAGCCCGCTCGTAAATAAAACTTTATACGCACTTTCTCGGTAAAAAAAAAAATTTGCCCAAAATTCCCCCATAAAAAAATATATATATAAAAAACGTCCAGCCTAGCGTCACATGCGCCCGCGCGATCGCAGTGGCGTTTTAATGGGCGTATTATACGAGTGTACGCGCGAGCTTGCGCTCTCTCGTAGTACACGTATATATAGAGAGCAGCGACAAAAAGATGATTGATCGAGCCGGTAATTAGGGCCGTCGCGCGGAGTTGTTGCGCTTAATTTGACAGATGACGGTATTACGAGCTGAGCACGATCCCTGAGCGCTGTCGGCGAGAGTTTAGGACTACTAGGCTTTTTTTTTCCTGCGGAGCTTTTTTTCCTGCCCCACCCAGCGCTTCCGCGTTCCTAATAAGATCGTCGTCGTATGACGGGATTACAGCGGAGTACTGATCGCTTGGATACGAGGATGTTTTTCGAAATTTCGACGGCTTTGCGGATGATGATTTGTATGGATACGGCGACGTGTGATACGAAGAGGTGGGGGTTTAGTTTGTTTGATGGTGGATGATGATGGTGGGGATTTGAGGGTCTTTTGTATTGACGATGTATTATGGGAGTGTTGTTGTATAGGAGATAGGTAATTATGTTATTAAAAAAGGTAACGATCGATCATGCTTGTGTTATTAAAGTTGAAAGGTTTAAGTTTATGTGTTAACATTGTGCATCGATAACAGCTGGTTATTCAAGTTAATGATACTATAACGTTTAATTTAATATTTTTTATAAAAAAAATTAGTGCAATAAATGAGTACAATTTTAATTGAGCTTTGAATTAATAACTTATTATCCTATTTGCCTACTAGGTATTCCCCAAAAAACATCGAAATTAATTTTCAAACGAAAAACAAGCACAAGCACACCCTCCAAAAAAGTCCAATCATTCATTCCTCATAAAGCACCCGCCACCGTAATTAACCCAACAGCACAGCCAAGCGAAAGCACCGCAATATCTCTCAAACGAAAAGCCACATAAAACCCAGAAAAAAAGAAGCGTAAAAGCAGAGAGAGAGCCCGAGTGCAGCGGAGAATCAGTCGATACATCCGCGCTCGTTCCGCGACGTAATTTTAATCTCGTTGCCGTAGTTTAATTACCGCTCTGTAAGCTCCTACTTAGTCGTGTCACAGTCGCCGCGGGATCAAACGGCCCGGCTATATACGTATACCTGCGACGTACTTGCGGCCTTCGACTTCTCTCCTCGTTCCCGCGGGCCGCCCTTTAAATTAATCGCAAGAGAGAACGGAAGGGGCTTCTGCCGGGGCTTACCGATTTTAAATATTGCCGCGAGACGAAGTTTAATGGTCAGGAATAAGTTGGAGAGCTGCCGAACCGATCGGGGACCCTCTTTCTGCTCTTTTCGACGTCGCGATCAATTCGCGGGGAGGGCAAAAGTTGCTTGACTCGTCGTCGCCGTCGCGGCCTTTTTTCCACTCGGTTCGCTCTTTCTTCTCACCCTTTTTATTTCTCTCTCTTGGCTGGGGGAGGGCCATTATTTTTTTTTCGCGCTTTCTGCGGGGAGCTGGATTCGAAAGTCGACGGGAAAGTTGACGCGCGAGCTGCGGGAGTTGCTTCGCGAACTTCGGCCGAGAGCAGTAAATTAAGCAAGGGCATAAATTATGAGGGTAAATATGTGGCTGGGATGTACTTTTTTTGCGTTTGCTGATTTAAAACGTCATCGGGGATGTTGAATTTTTTGTGGGAAAAAGTGGGTGCGACATATGTTATGTTGGCAATGCTTTTACGCAAATGTGATTTACTACTTATGCGCAAATTATTTATAGAATTTGTGTCATAGTTAAACGTATATATTTTTCCATTAAACATGCTCGTTCAATATGCAGAAATAAAATCAGGTTAATTAAATAAACTCTATAATTTATTCCTTTCAAACTGAGAATGAAAAATTCTTTACGCGAAAGCTGCTGTTAATACGGATGGGTCATTGCCTTATGCTCATCTCTTTTTAGCGTTCGCTACAACGAAACTGTCAATAATCCCTGTTTCAGATACTCAATAGTGTTCTGAAAAACGTAAACAGCCCCGCTTTACATTATAAGAAAAATGTAGGTTAGCATCATAGAAACACAATTGCTTACGGATACTTCCTTTTTTGTAAAAATACATTGAGCAGGAACTAGAATTCAAGACGAGTATAATGAACGTGTCAGAATGTCATTCTTTTCCAAAACCAATGATTTTTATACTCGTTCTGTCGATATTACAATATTATACTTTTTAAAATCGAAATGTTTTAAATATAAATGAACGTACGTGACGTAAAATAATCGATAAAGCGTCTAACCCTATTTAAATTTAACTTATAATAATGCAAAGTTCTTTCATCTAATAAAAACGTAAATCCACAAACTATATGAATACCCTTCTAAATCCTTGGTAAAAAAAACTTAATACAATTGCTATCTCAAACCAAACCCTTCCCCCACCTCCGAAAAAAACCTTTCACTAAAATTACAAACAAACATCCACGCAAGCCAGCCCTCGCCGTCCACAGTCTTCAAAGCTTCGACTTCTGCTTTAATTATCAGCCCTCATCGAGCTCAAAGACCGCCGCGAAAGAAGCAGCCCCGATAAAGAAGGAGCCTTCGCAACTTCATTTGTGCACGCACAAAACGCGCGAGGGGTGGCTTCTCCTCGGCGATTTTCCAAAGAGTAAAAAAGCTCGAGCGGGGACTCGCTTATCCGTATCCAGAGCTTGCGCTATCCATCTTTGTTAGGCGATAGGCGCGCGAAGGGAGGAAAAAATTGCACGCTCGGAGGGAGCGATAACGGCCCCCTCGTGCGTATATTCAAAATAGTTGGCTCGCCGTAGGCTGTGAGCGTGAGGCGAGGGACGATTATGCGCTGGTAACTTTATTTAGGGTGCTGAGTTCAATGGCGCGCGCGAGCGAGCGAGGAGGCGAAGATGTTTCGGAAATGGAGTTTCTTCTTTTGAGGGATCGTTTTGTCGTGGGAGATAGATTGGCTATAGGGCAGTTGCCAAACTGACAACTTGTTCTCTTTTAATTTTCCAAAAAAGGAAATTTTCTACTAGAAAAGACAACTTATATATAAGCTTTCTAACTCTCCGCGCGCTCGCAAATTAACAACCCATACGTCTCTCCTTAGCGGCGCGCTCGGAGCATAATCTTATCGTCGGAGAAGATCCCAGAGCGAGTCTTAAACAACGTAAACAGCTTGTTCCGACGTCGCGGGCCGGAAATCTCCGGGAGCAAGAGCCGAGCTCGCAAGAAAAGAAAAAAAATGATAGATAATAAAAGGAGGGTCGAGCGCCGTGTACGAGCAGTAAACGGGGCAATGAAAAGCCGTCGCGTCTCTTGATACACGGCAAATCTCTTCTTTTTTCTCTTCCTTTCTCCCTCTCTTTCGTTCGGCGTACGGCTGAAAGGCAGTACACGCAGGGAATATCCATATGTGCGCGGAGGGAGGGAAAGTCTTGTTATTGCGCGTGGGCGTACGTCGTTTCTTACATTCCGCGCGACGATCGCTTTTTGCATATGCATTCCAGGCGCGTTTCTCTTTTCGAGCCCTCGTATTTTCCTGCCCCCCGCGCGCGAGCCGGCTCTCTTTTTACGCAAGAAATATGATAATTTCGGCGTTTCCTACGCGCCGTTATGAAGAGAATGGTAGGCGAGTCGGGGGAGGCTTTACTTTTTTTTCTCGATTTATACGGACAGTTTAGATGCTTATCGCGCTGGGGCCCTTTTCACGTATGGTTGTAAGTTTTTTAATATCGTTGGGGTATTGTTTCTCTTTATGCATGGTACATATTGCAATTTGAATATCTTGGGAGAGATAAGCGTATAATTAAAATATGCAGCGCGTATATCAAAAGTTCTTTACGAAAAATTTGGGTAAATAGGAGCATTTTAATATTTCCAATTTAACACACGCGCCGCTCGAGAGAAAAACAAATACAAACAGAAATTTCGAGAGCCGGCCAAACTAAATATTCTCATTTCACGTTTGACCGGAGAGCCAGGAAAATAAATAACCCCAGAAGCAGATTAAAGCCGTTCGCTTAGAAGTTTTCCTCATCCAAGTACACATGGCGTCATTAAACCGTACCGGCTCGTCGCGTGTTTCATGATAACATCGCGAAAATACAGAGTACACACATTTCGAGAGCTGAGCAGCAGCAAGCTTGAAAAGCTCGCGCTAGCCAGCCTATTTTTTCAGCTATTAATTTTTTGCCCCAGCCAAGCTCCCGAGAGTCCTTTACCGCTGAAAATTTCCGCGAATCAAAATCGCGAGAGAGAGAAAAAAAGAGATGAGCGTCCACGCTTTTTTAATGGCTCCGTCTGTTTGCCTTTCGATGTACAAGCGAGCTCTGGAAACTCGCCGGGACACGAAAAATCCGCGGCTGCGCGCGTAAGTTTGTTAAGCGCGCGGTCAAAGGTAAAGTTTAACGAGCTCGGCGCGATCGGGGGAACTAGCGATTTAGCCGTGGGAAAAAAATGTTTCGCCGCGCTCGAAGCCAAACGATAAATTAAAAGCCCCGGCGCTAATTTGCGCGACGCTAATTGGATGGGCCCTTAAATGCATCGCGTTACTGCGGTAGCCACCCTCGTGCTCCCATCCCCAGATAAAATCTTACCTCGTAAACCAGATATATATCCCCGCGCAGCGCGAAATATTTTCAAGCCACCGGGGTGCCGTTGATCCTACAATGGGAGAAGGAGTCTTAAGTAGGCCGTCGCGTAGTGCCGCTTCTATTAGGAGGGGCGGAATTGACAATGTGTCTCTTTGGCAAGGGAATATTGTAACGCGGAGAAAATTTGCGTTTAGAGATGTAAGAGGGAGCGTTGAGGTGCGTAGGGCGTGAGAGCTAGTTTTCGAGTCCCGGCACGAGCGGGACGTCGTTTTAATTTTATCTCCTTTATCCGTAGGCGGAAAGCGGCTCGAGGAGGGTAAACAAGATGTAAAGAGATTTAGATAAATAGGCGATTGGTAATTTTGCTCTGCCGATCCAGATGCTTATTTTGTAGAGGAGCTTTTCTGCGGGAGTTTAAATGTATGGCGCAGTTAGATTACTTTAGTAATTTCAGTTTTGGAATTTTTTAAAATTATTTATACGCTTTCGAGATGCTTAAAAATTTTCTCAAAATTTTTGGAAATATCTGGAAAAAGGCGCTTATTTGACTTGATAAATGTAACTTCTGAAATTCCTCGGCTATTTACTATTGGTAAGCTTTTCAGCGGTACGTGCTCATGACGTACTCGTAAACATTCAAAATATTTCTCTCTGCGTATGAATAAAATAACAAATTTCTATCCGACTCGAAAAGTTAGGCAAACATCCGAAACGCAACCAATCCTAAAAGACAGAATCCTTAAAAAAAAGCATCCAGCCAGGCACGAGAGCCTCCCGGCACATCTAATTTCCAGCGAACGCGCCCGTAAAAGCGTAGGAGATAAAACTAAAACGTGTAAAAGTTTCGTCTGAAAAAATGGTAAAGCAGCCGTTTGAGACCTCCCTTCGCGTAAAAAAAAAGAGCTTATACTACTAAGAGCCGCTCTCCCGTAAAAACTTACTCGTGTTCACTAATCACTGGAAAGTGAAATAAAGAGCTATCCCTCTTTCTCTCGAAAAGAAAAAAAGAAGCAAGGGAGAGCGTGTAACTACAGCTCGGCCTTCCATCTGATTTGTAGTAGAGCCTGCAGTGGGGTCGTATATATAGACGCGCTCCCTATTAGCGGCTGTACACCTTCAGCTGGCTGAGGGGGGTGATTAACTCTTTTCCTCCAGCTCGCCCTTTTACACAGCAGCCAGAGCGGACCCTTTGGTCTGCAGCAGTAGCAGCAGCCGGTTTCGTCCCCCCGGGGGGCTTAGGCAAATCCCAGCGGTGCCCGGCTCTGCGCTTCCTCTCTCTCTCTCTCGCTTTGGCCCCGATGTTTCGCAATTAATGCGCAAAGTTGGATCGTGCGGGAACTCTGAGCCGCAGCGAGCTATCGGCCTGGTCTTTCGGCTTTTTGAGGGAGGGAGCGTCTCTTGACGTTCGAGGGGATAGCCGCGTCACCTTAAAGTCGCAGGCCGAATTGATTCCGAGGGGCGCGCGGAGTGAGCTGTCTAATTAAAGTTCAAGTGTTGTTTGAGGGGATCAGGTTTTTTTTTTGCGGGGAGGGAACGATTTGGTGGAAATTGCTGGGATTTTGTAGAAGGCCTGTGTGACGCTGCATATTTTACCCTGAAATTTAATAATAATTCACGTTCCGCAAGCTACTTTTAGTAACAAGCAGTAAAGTTACACTGATAAATCATCCGCAGCCCGATAATTACCGCGCGCCTTATCATCCCAGCGAAGAAAAGAAGAGCCCGGCCGCATGAAAAATGACGAGCATTCCGCGCTCCGAGAAACTCCATAAACTCTCCCCCGACTCTCCCGACTTTTCCGACTTTAAAATTCACAAGTACAGCTCGCGCGCGTCATCCTCCCACTATCGCTCCATCTCCCACGCACAGCTCCGAAAAGTCTCTCTCCTACAAAAACCTCCGTCCCAGAAAAGAAAAAGCCTCCCATCCTCGATCGGCCACTCGATACATCCGAAATGACTGACGCACACTCGGGCCTCCCTCTGCTCATACATTAATACCAGCAGACAGCCGCATATAGGCGAGCGCGCGCGGGCGGGCGCTCTGCAAATCAATAGCCGCGCGGCGCGTTCCGTGACAAAGTGACGAGGGTGCCAACGACACTTCGTCACCATACGCCGCGAGGAGGAAACTGCATTAGAGAGAAGTATTCGGTTACATCGGTTGAGCGGCCCCGCAGGCAGCGAGGCGCGCGTGTTTGCGGTGCCGGCGCCTCCTCGACATTGCCTTCTACTCGGGTTACCCCCCTTTGCAGCTGGAGAGGAGTATTTTACAGGCTTTTTTGCCCTTTCTCAAGGGCCGGGCTTTTTTCGAACGCAGAATCCCGCTGGCGGAGATCTTTTTTGCTACTTTCGCCTAAGCATTGGGTTAGCTTTGTAGAGAGGAAGGGGCTTGGACGGGTACAGGTTGTTTTTTTGGGGGGAGTCATGGGTGTGTTTTTGTATTGAGAGCTGTTGGGAAGGTAAATAGTGGATTTGTGTCAGGAGATGGGAGAATTAAAGATTTGTTTTCGAGGATGTAGAAGTTTGATAGTAAGATGTGTAGAATAAATATGAAAGTTAGTTTTACTTGAATAGAGATATTCATGAATAATCTTTCTTTTATCTCTATCGTAGCATAGCGAAATAGGAGAGGTATAATTTTGATCTATAGATCGGCGATTGATCATTACAAGTAGAGTAACAAGCTAGTAACTGTCCAATTGGAGCCCTAATATGGCTAAAGTTTCTCCTGCAATGCCGTCCACTTGAGCTCAAGTTCTATTACTGGATCGATGCGCGCTTATTATCGGCAATTGATAGAACGGAGTTACGGCAATTTTTCTTATGTATCCATGAGTTTCGTAGGAATTCACTTAACTAAGCTCCTAATTGAATGGACGCAATTCACTCATTCATTCGGCATAAAATAAAAGTTCCGCTAATGAAAAATAAAAAAGAAAATAGCAACATCAAACTTTCGATTTAAGAGTCAAAATTAAATCAGAAACTTTCGTCCGCGCACATTCCACACAGCCATCAAAATAGAAGCTCCCGGTTAGCTCGGCAGAGCGCGCGTACGGCTTCGAAATTTGTTAAACAAGACAGTCCGCGAGGCGTCATTTTAGTTTGATGAAGAAAGTTCGGTTGCGCGAGCTGCTGGAACGATATCGCGCTATCAAACGCGAAATATACACTTGGCGCATGACAATGAGATCACGCCCTCTTATAATACCCCCATACATGTGTGCGCGTCTGCGCCTTCTTACTCATGTACATCCCATAGTCGAATTTCATCTTGGACGGAGTTTCCGCGTATTTTGCGATTACGTGCGTCGCCTGCCCAAGGAGCCTCGCCTCGACGAAACCGTCAATCTCGCGGTGAAATGACGATTTGCCTAAGCACTCGAGGTTTTTTTTTAAAGGGGGTATTTTGAGTGGAACGTCAGGCGCGATATTAGTTTGCGAACTAATATCTTTCTTGTCGGGATGTGGATTGTTCGCGAGTGATAAATGTGGTTTTTCTCAGCTGATGCGGCTGGGAGAGTTGGGAGGGGTGTCTTGGGAGATTTAGAGTTTTCGAGCTCGAAAGAAAATTCGTATAGTTAAGAGTAGTCGTCTATGCCGTAGATTTAGGAATAATTGAAATTTGAAAGGAATGATTGTTATTTATTATTTAGAGAAATGAGTTAAAGACATTCAAATGTAATGTGAAATGTCTGACTTGTTTTGGATGTAACTACTGAAACCATAGAAAACGCTTTTTTGTTTTATTCCTTGTATTCATATATAATTACTTAATAAAATTATACTTAATAAATTTAAAAATCCCACAAGAAATATATCTAAAATCTTTAATTTTTGTTTGTAATCTCGAGCGCGCCAAAGGTCACCCCGACGAACTTCTAACCGCTAACAAGAGAGCAAAAGAGAGAGACAAAACTCGCATCGAAACATTTTTCCTGACAAGCTCGCAAGTTCCGGAGTCGAAAGTTCTCCTTTCTTTTGTTCCCGGGGATTGTAAGTGAACTTCATTATAAATCCAGGAGAGAGAAAAAGAGAAGGCCGAGAGCTCCGCCCCTGAGAAAAGTGGAAGAAAACATAGCATTAGCCGTGCGGGGATAAAATTTTAGTTTTAAGTAGCAAGTATATGGGCTTTTCTTTGCTGGCCTCGGCAGCGCAGAGAACTCGAAACACAGGAGAGCGCGGAAAATGGCGGAAACTTAGAATTCCCTCCTAACGGCCACTCAACGGCGGCCTGAACTTTTCATTGAACTTTTATCGGCCGCGGATGGGAGAGCGAGTATGGAGCTTCGATTACAGTCGAACTTTTAAGAACCACTTCGGTTCCAATCGCTGCCCTCCCCTCGTATACATCGCGCTGAGGGATGAAAATCCCTGAAGGCCGGCTACAGCTAATTTTACCGCCGCTCTCTTTCTCTATCAATCTGCAAACTTTTCACTCGTCCGCCCGGCCGACGTGTCCACTTTTCTCTCTGACGATCACAAATCGACGACGGGGGGGCTGAGGGAAATTTTATTTCTGTTTGTTCTGGGACGAGTGGCGCTTCTTTGTTGAAAAGTGAAAGAGCGAGCTTGCGGGGATTTTTTTCTTTATTGTGTTTATATTGGCTCGCTGGAGTCGTTTGGAAAAGTTATCGCTGATTGAATTTATTGGGTACAGATGCGTGTATGTGTATTTCATATGATAGTGTTTCTATTTCTTCCCCATGCTGCTGGGGTTCTTTGCGATTGTTGAATAGCAGTAAATTGCCAAGGATGAGGTCTTTATTTATTACTCTTTCTTTTCTTTCATTTTTGTCACGAGTACTCAAGCTGGGAGCAGGTACTTTGCGAATTTAGTCTCTTCGTTTACTTTAGAGCTTTCTGTAAGAAGAGACTGTCTATTTCGAGTTATAATAAATTCAGTTAAAATTCAATACTGAAAATAAAAATATATTGTTTAAATTTATCAAACAGCCCAACAAAATATCCATTCCACCCCAAAAACACAGCCGCAGTCGACAAACAGCCTCCACCGAAACCTCCTCGGAGACTCCACTCGCACCGGCAAAACTCAAGAGACAAGCCCTAAATTATCCGTCTGTCTTGCCCTCTCCATCCCCGCTCCCCGGCATCAAATTGCCCTTTAATTAACCAAAAAGCTCGCTCCCCGCGACAACAGAAGCGCGACCGCATTAATCGCGAAAGTAGAGCGCGCGCGCGCGATCTTCGCGCCCTAAGAAAGCCGAGTCGCGTCGATCATTAAAACCCCCTCGCGCCGAAAACGTCAGAGCGTAACCCGAGAGCCAGCCGGCATCGATCGCGCCGTCGCGTTCTGTTATCATCAAAAACATAGCGCGCGGCCGGCGGAAGGGAAAATATCGCGCGAGGATAAAAAAAAAAAAAAAACGGCCGCGTAATCGGATTATACAGCGCGCTATCGTCGCGTTTCTTTTTCTCTCGCGTATATATATCTCGAGAGGGAAAGTGTCGCGAGGTGTATATATGGAGATAGCGTGGCTGTGTGTATATAATATGAAAAGGGGGAGGGAGGATATAGAGGCGGGGGTGCGGAGAGTGCGTTGGTTCCGGTATCGACCTGAGCTCGGCTCTCTCTGGCTGCACGCGAGGGCGTGTCTCTCTTTCTCTGTCTCTCGGAAAAGGGGGGAATAGTCGCGACGAGTAGGTATGTGAGCAAGGGGTGGATAACCTCCTCTTTTTAACCCTATCTTCCCTGCCCTGACAGTGTCTCGGACTTTTTAGTTTAGTTTGCCGAGCTCTTTTTCCTCTTTTGCGGGAGAGGGCTGGCTTTTGCCAGAGGGGAAGCCTTCAGGAGCTGGCTTTTATCGATCGGATCGTTTTGAGAATATTTAATGGGCTGTGATTTATAGGGGAGTCGTAGTTGGGCTTTTTAAGTGCCGGACAAGTGTGTTATTTATTTATCAAGCTGTTTTTAATGCAAACGGTGCGAAAATTCATGCAATTGTGAAAATGAAATATTTTGGAATTTACTTGAGTAAGTTGTGCATTAATGTCGCGGAAATAGGATTAAAGTCTTAGAAGCGCGCCTCTTAAAATCATAAAAAACGCCAGAATTTACAATGCAATCCCTCGTCGGCGACATTCTTAAAAAGATTTATAAAATGTTTGTCTCGTCCGCCCTCAGCCGTATCTTATAGCACTTTTTCTCCCTCTTCCTCCCTTTGGCTTCACCGGCTAGCTTCCTTCCTTCTTTTCTGTCCCGACGAGCTTCCCATCCCCACGTCTCACCACGACGCTTTCGTCTCCTTCCCTTCCTTTCAACTTATTGCTATTATATCCTTCATGCAAAGCTAGCCAGGCCGCAATTTGCCTCGATCTTTCTCTTTTCACCTTCTAATTTCTCCGTCCTCTTTGGCCGGCTCTCCATCTGGCCTTGGCTCTTTCCCTTTTTATGCCAATTAACGTGCGCCCAGGAGAGCCGCCCGAGCATCGATTGCCTCGCCGAGTGGATTCTCTATGTATATACGCGGGGCGCTCCGCCTCGAGGATTTTCGTTCTTCTAGTTTCTTCGCTTTTTTTCAAGTTCTTTAATGACCTCTTGCCGCTGCTGTAAAGGCTCTCCACGTGTGCATAATCGCCTCGTTTTATTTCTCGCATAATGAAGTGGTTGCTGCTGGCTTTCTTCGATGGTTATGTCGGCAAATTCT
This sequence comes from Eupelmus urozonus, assembly GCA_900480035.1. Lineage (NCBI taxonomy): Eukaryota > Metazoa > Arthropoda > Insecta > Hymenoptera > Eupelmidae > Eupelmus > Eupelmus urozonus. The sequence continues at coordinate 53,230 of UELX01000982.1, forward strand.
TGAGGAAGGTGGCTGGAATGGTTTTTGATTGCTGGGGGAGTAATTTATTGTTGAAGGATTTACTTGTTTTGAATACGGTTTAGTATTTTTGTATTATTACGAGAAAGACTTTAGAAAAGTTTAGCTCACGAAATATGATAATGCAAGAAAAATACACAAATATGAAAATTCAAGAATGTATGAATGGAAACAGCTGTCAGATTATATGTAAGATATTTATTTTGACATCTGTCAAAATGATGTATTCGTAACCAAGCTTTTCGTTGAAAAATAAAACAGCATTATAAAATAATGGAAAATTATCTTTTATTGACATAAATGTAACATAAAGAAAAGATTGTGCATTCCATTAAACAAGATCATTGAAAAAGAATTTTAGCTCATTAATAACTGATTCTGCAAATATTTCCGTAACTACTTTCTAGTAATACAATAACTAATATTAATACGCGTAATCGACCGAATCACGCCGCGTTCATTAGAGTATTTACTAATTTCACAAATTTTTGCCTCATCAGTATTGAATAAAGTTTTACACGCGCCAGCCGTTGTTTATTCAATTAATAATTCCTTACTCGATGCAAAACAATCGGCGATGACTTTGATAACAAACGCTAATTGCATTCTCTTCCATATACATACATACACAGTTCATCAGCCCGATGTATTATTATACGTTATTAAACGTTCAATAAGCATAAATACACGCAAGCACCGAGCGACAATCGAGCTCGAATATATACATAGTACAGCAGCGGCTGGCTGCCGTAGCGGAACCCAAATAATATCGTCTTTGTCGTTCGCAAAATGCGTAATTACATTACCGAGTCAAAAGACTGTTGACGTTTCGTTCCACGGAAGCTTAACATAATAGCCTCCCGCTGAGGGAAAGAGCAAACACACCGCGTATATATATACGCGAACAACCCCGAATGTACCCTAGCTTTCCCCTCCTCCTCCTCCTTTTTTTTTATCTCGCTCGGTCAGTCGTAAAGGCAAGAATGGCATAAGAATATAGCCTGCCGGAGATAAAATGGGCTATTTATAAGATCTGACGTGGCGCTGAAGGAGTTTGTTCCCCGCTTTGAAATTTGTATTCCTTTTCGCTTATACAAATTTGACCGGGAAAAAATGAGTGTTTTTTCGCGCGAATGAAGAGGCGGAAAATAAATTTGACTAATGGAGGGCTTCTTGACGCCCGCGTTTTCTTTTTAAATTTTAAACGAGGCCGTAACGCGCGGGCAATCGTAAATAGGGGTAGTTAAAAAAAAAGACATTTGTTTCTCGGAGCCTCCGAAATAGCCAGTCTAGACTAATCCTAATATTCACTAATTTATTCATTTATGTCTATGTGCCAAACGTCCTAATTTATTACTTTCGTTG